>JAODAL010013553.1:0-90827 GCA_025379985.1 Phyllomedusa bahiana
AGTCTAGCTGTTTTTAATACATGAGCAAAAAAACAAGCGTGGGGACTTTGGCCATAAAAAATCTTTTTTCCCAGATTTGGGGGTTTTGTTTAAATGGGAGAAAAATCAAAAGGGAGGGTAAAAAATTTGAAGAATCCCCCACTGGAAGTGACTTTGATTTACTAGGATTACACCTAAAAGGGGTGGTCAAACCTTGAAGAGAAACCACCCCTTTTTGGGGGGGAAAATGGGGGGGGGAAAGGGGTTTTCTGGGCTTTTGAAATCTTTCTATTTAACCTGAACAAACCCCCTTTTTTAGGGTTGAAAACCAAAACAGGCACACAATTCCCCCGACCCCCCGGCCCCCCCCGGCTTTTTTCCCCCCGAAAAAGAAAAAAAATCCCAAAATGCTAATTTCTTAAAAAACCCCAAAAGGGTAAAAAGGGGGGGAAATTTCCCCCCCCAAAAAAGGGAATTTTGGAAAATTCTTTTTAGCCCCGGAAAAGGGGCCCCAAAGGGGGCCCCCCCCCCCCCTTTTTCCCCCTTTTGATAAAAAAACCAAAAAAAGGCCCCCCTTTTTTCTTTTCCCCCTCCCCTTTTTAAAAACCCCCCCTTTCCGCTCCCCGCCTCGCACACGCCCCGCCAAAGCAGACGTCTTCCGTTTATTAAAAATTTCAAATGCTTTTTTAAAAAACAAAACCCCCCGTTTCCCCCCCGGGAAAAACCTTATGGGGTTAAAAAAAATCCTAAAAATCTTTCCCATTTTCCTTTGGGGAAAAAGGGCAATAAAAACGGGCCCCCCCCTGGGTCCTTCCCCTTTTTCTTTTTCCCGCCAAATTTCTCTTTTTCAGGAAGACTGCCTGCAGAAACTTTGGTAGTTTAATGAAAAAAAAGAAGGGAAAAAGGCGCGATTAAAAAGGGAAAAAACCCCTGCAGAAAAAATTCCCGGGGAGAGGGTTTACTCCCTAGCAAATGATTTCACTGCTCAGGGTCTGCATAAAAAATTTTTTTATTTTTAGGGTCTTTCCCAAACGTATATTTTCCCACACTTTCCAAAAAATTTAAAATTTCCCGCCCCCCCATCTTAAAAAAGCTAAAAAGCATATCCAGAAAACATTTTTCCCTTTAAGCCCGAAAAACAATGCAAAAAGAAGATAAAATTTATGCGGTTTTTTCACAACCCCCCTATTAAAATTTTTGTATTTAAAATATAGTTTTTCCTCTTTCCAATTTTTTTCGAAGCATTTTTTTCTTTTAAAATATATCTGGATTAAAAACCATTTTTAAATTGTATAAACTTTGTTTTTAAAACAAAAAAAATTTTGCTAGGGTTTAAAAATTTAAAAAAATTGACTCTATGGCTCTAAAACCCCCCACAGAAAAGATTTGAAAAACTTTTTAAGGGAAGAAGAAAAATCCTTTATTAAAAAAAAACTTTTACTTATTCAAAGTAAAAAAAAAAGAAAACTTCTTAAATAGGTTAAAAACCCGGACCCCAAATACCATTTCAGACAGAACAGACAATTTAAATAAATTTCCCAACTTTCATGCATTTCAACACGGCCAAAAGGGTATTAGGGATTTTTAATTGAATTTACCACTGACGCTACCAAGCCTTTAAATTTTTAAACACAAATCCGACCAAAAATGCAAAATATAAATAGGGCAAAAGATGTTTTGTTTTAATTTTTGTTTTGGGATAAAATTTAAACTTTAGTTTGTTTTTTTAAATTTATTTCATAGTAAATTTGAATTGTCTTTTAATGTACAAAATGGATCATAAGGGCTGGATAAATTGTCTAATTCGCTAGGTTGTAAATACAATAATAACTTATTCTACCAACCTTATACAAATCCTGTCTCCAATTATCTGTCTGTTGGTGCTGTAGTTAATTACATATCCATTCCTCTATATGAAGGAGCTGTATGTGACCGGATGTGATTTCCAGCCGCATGAACTTAAGACGGATAATTGTATGTGACTGGTGATTATGTTAATTGTCGCACACTGTGATGGTGTCACACAGTCACATTATAGATTAGCTAAACTGTTTTGATTTACTGTGGCCATACATCTACAAATATGATTAATTGCACACCATTACACAACTTAAAATGTGTCATGTAACCTGGACATGTGGTGGGTGAGTGATTAAACACATCCCTAGTTTATGTGGACCTGATAAAAACACAAAACATTTCTTAATGTATAGTATTACATTTGTAAATGAAATTTTAATTACAGAGTACATTGCTGAATCATTAATTTTGTTTACTTAGTTTCAAATGTGATGAAAATATTTTTAAAAAGAAAAGAAAAACACTCTCCCTATGTACATGAATAAACTACATAACTAGTAATAAGAACTAGTAATGTCAAGACACATAATATCCTATTATATTAATAATGGCTATGGAAAATTTCTAACCTTATTGAATTGTTCTATTTCCACGTTGTGTGTTTTGAAAATGATTATGCGATATTTTAGATTTTAATGAAAGATCAAACGTGATAAACACAAATGTATCTGTAATGTCTCAATTAATACACCAACAACTATGCTAGAAAACAAATACTTTCCTCATGAGCTGTTAAATGTAGTGGAAGGAAATTATAGAATTAGTGGGATAATGTGACATGTTACGCTACACCTTTTTTGAAGACGGATGTGATTTAAGTCTTTGTCAACAGGAAAAAAATTAATGTGAATATCTGCTGCCCTGCACCCCCCTCTAGTGGGCACATTACGGTGTGTGCAGCATACCAAAACCTACAGCTTTTTCCCAGGATGTACACGTACAATTAAGTTGGATTTAAAATAAAAAGACAAAAACAATGTAAAAAATTACTCTTGATATGTTAGGCCATGTCTACACAGCACGGGTTTGTGGTCAGGTTTTTAAGTGGATTCAGTATTTAGAATCCGCAAAAATCCGACTATAAACCAGTACCCATAGACCGCAATAGAAAATCTGTGCTGTAGTCTATATAGCTCGGATTTTCTATTGTCGGTTTTCAGAACCACTCTTTTATGGAACATGTTCTCTAATCCGCCATATTGCAGCGGATTCTAGGAAAGCTCAATATTAAAGGGTCGGGCGAAATTCGAAAAGTGACTGCTAAATCTACTCCATAACCCACGGAACGGCGATTGTAAAATACTTTCAGAATTCCGATGGTATTTTACACTTGCTGCGTAAACATAGCCTTACATACTCTGTGCCTGACATGTTATACACTGAATAGGCGTGGGAAATTGTATTCTTGGCAGGACCACTTATAGCAAACTGATTTAGGAAGAAGTTTCAAACTAATAGCGATCCAACACCTTAATAGCAAAGCCGGCAAAGGAAGACACAAGAGATCTGAATGTCTGTTGTGGTGGAAGAAGGCTACAGTGGGTCTGTGATCTTTGTTCATTGTAGCCCCTAATGCCATAGATTCAAGGTCAATGACCCATCAGGATTGTGTGGATGCTGTTTGTGCCTGACACCCCAACTTTAACAGCTTCCATCAAGGTTCCCCATTTCCTGTTTTCCTGTAAAGTCTTGCAGTAATAGGCTACTGGTGAAGGTCCTTAGTCACTAACCTGCTTGTAGGTGGAAGTCACTAAAAGGTTTCAGCCACTTTAGAGTACATGAAAATTTGAGGTTCTTTGTGTACATTTTTGATCAAAACTGTAATAGTCCTATATTCCCTTTGACTGCTCTTATAGAGTGTTGCTGATATTGTGTTGTGTTTGCATAGCTTTTTGTTTCACGCCCAAAACCGTACACCTATACAAAAAAAAAAAAAAAAAAAAAATTGTCGTAGGTGTGCTGACCAATTTTTGCTTTTCTGACATCCCTGAGCGAAAGTCACCTCTCCAATAAGGGACCAATGCATCCATGGAGTTGGTTTCGCTATCAAAAACAAGATCATTAGTAAGTTAACTTGCCACTGTCACGGGTGGTCCCGCAGCCAGGGGTCGGGCTGCGGGCGCACCCGTGTCTGCC
The DNA here is from genome assembly GCA_025379985.1 of Phyllomedusa bahiana. Taxonomy (NCBI): domain Eukaryota; kingdom Metazoa; phylum Chordata; class Amphibia; order Anura; family Hylidae; genus Phyllomedusa; species Phyllomedusa bahiana. The sequence goes on from JAODAL010013553.1 coordinate 3,976, forward strand.
CCGTGCTCCCCGGCCCCGGGACGAGTAGCGCCGCGGTCCGCAGGTCGGGCCGGGGCGGTTTCCCCCCCCCGAGTGCGACCACTTACCCTGCCAGCGCTCCTGTGTCCTCACGGCTCTCTGCCGGCTGCCGTCGTGGCCGCGCCCCCAAGCGCGCGCCGCGGTACTTCTCTGAAATTTAAAGGGCCAGCGCGTCAGTATTGGGGTTGTTGCTGACCGCTGACCCTATAAAGCGTTTTTCCGCCCCCGCACTTCCTTGCCGGATCTATAGTGCCTTACAGCCTCTAGAGAAAGCGTTTCCTGTACCGTTTCCTGTCTACCGTGTACCGAACCATTAACGCAAACCCGTTTCTTGACCACACAAAAAGAAACCCTTCGCCGCCTGTCCTGACCTCCCTGCCTGTCCCCGACTACGCCTACGTCACACGATTTGGGTACCCCACCCACTGCCTTGGCTGCCGCTGCAAGCAAGTCACGCCAGGGGGGCGACCTGGTATTTTCTCCGCCGCAGCAAGTCCACCCGCTTTGCGGGGGGCCCTCTGGTGAAAACCGGGTTCTACTTAGATTCCGCCCTGGAAACGGCTTACACCACCGCTTGCGGTGGTCCACGGGATCCACTCCCTTTGCATCCGTAACAGTTAGATCCGACCATGGATCCCGCCAAGGTGCCCTCTACCCAGTATTGCGGATCTCACATCCATTGTCGCTTAGCAGTCGCAGCAGATTGCCCAAAAAAGCCCAGCAGTTGGATCAGCTGTCCGACATGTGGCGACAGCTCCTCACGTCGCAGCAGCCGCCTTCTCCGCCAGTGGTTCCTCCCACGCCTCCTGTTCCGCTGGCTTGGGTGGGTTCCCAACTGCACTCTCCCCTACCTTCCTAAGTTCGACGGGGACCCCAAGCTTTGCAGAGGGTTTAAATCACCCAGTGCCCATGCACGTCGAGTTATGGCCGATCAGTTCCTCACGGAGAGGGAAAAGGGGTGGCATTCGTGGTCAGCCTACTCCTCTGGGAAGGCTTTGGCTTGGGAAACTCCCCTCGGGGACAGGAACGACCCCGTGACCGGCAAAACCTACAGGCCTTCCTCCAAGAATTCCGTAGCGTCTTCGAGGAACCTGCACGTGCATCGTCAGCTGAGACAGCACTCCTGAGCCTTCGCCAGGGAGACTCCTTCCGTAGGAGCCCTATGCTATACAATTTCGTACATTGGCCCTCGGAGTTATCCTGGAATGACGCAGCCCTCTGCGCCACTTTTAAGAAGGGCCTGTCCAGCAGGGTGAAGGACGCATTAGCCGCTAGAGCCCTTTCCCCTCCTCTCTGAGCGAACTCATCCACTTGGCCACCCGCATTGATGTGCGTTTCACCGAGAGACAGGAAGAGCTTCGCCAGAACGTGACACTGTCTGCCCTCGCCGACTGCCTCGGCTAGCCCCTGTATTCCAAAAGCTCCCGCTGCCAACATCGCAGTCTCACATGAGGAACCCATGCAGGTGGACCGGGCTCACCTATCGGACCAAGAGCGATCCCTTTCGCCGTTCGAAAAGAATCTTTGTTTGTTTTTGGGGCCAGTCCTGATCATCTCCTCCGAGGTTGCCCGCTGTGTCCCCAGCGGCCGGGAAACGCTCGCCCCTAGGGCCCATAGGAGAGGCGTCAATAGTTGCCAATTCTTCCTCTCCACGTCTGACGATGCCGGTCCTAGTCACGACGGACGCTGGCCTCTCGTTTCAGGCTCCTGCGTTCCTGGATTCTGGGTCTGCCCGGGAACTTTATCCACCCCCTCCCCGCCCTGGTAGCCCGTTATCGCCTGCCGCTGGTCCGCTGGAAGACCTCTGGTGATCTCTTCCGTCAGTGGGGAAACTCCTGAGCGACTCCTTCCATACATCACCGGGGCCGGTCTCCCCTCCTGGTGAGGGCTCTGCAAAAGGGAGAAGATTGCCTTCCACGTGCTACCAAGGTCTTCGTCGGCGATCCTCTTGGGGCTAACCCTGGCTGCAACAACCATGCCCCTACGCTCGACTGGAAGACCGGCGAGGTCTTGCGTTGGGGACCGAATTGCCGGGGTCAATTTTCTGGTTGCACCTCGCCCGGTGCGTGCCATCTCTCCGCAGCCATCTCCCAGACCTCTGCCAGGCCTGCCAGCAGAATACCAGGGATTTGCGGATGTCTTTTCTGAAAAAGAGGCAGAGACGCTGCCGCCCCCACGGCCCTATGACTGTCCAATTGACCTTCTTCCTGGACCAGTCCTCCTCGTGGCAGGGTCTACCCGCTATCCGTACCTGAAACCCGGCCCCTGTCGGCCTACATCAAGGAGAATTTGGAGAAGGCTTTATCCGCAAGTCCTCGCCCCAGCGGGAGCCGGTTTTTTTTCTTCGTTGAGAAAAAGGATGGTCTCTACGTCCATGCATCGACTACCGGGGTTTAACAAGGTCACCGTGAAGAACCGATATCCGTTACCTCTAATCTCTGAACTCTTCGACCGGGTCCGGGGGCCAAGATTTTTTACCCAAAATTAGACCTGCGGGCTTTCAACCTCGTTAAAAATCCGTGAAGGCGATGAATGGAAAAACGGCCTTCAATACGCGTGACGGACACTTCAATACCTGGTGATGCCTTTCGGATTGTGCAACGCGCCAGCTGTCTTCCAGGAATTTTTAACCCATATTTTCAAGACCTCCTCTATTCCTGCGTCATCGTCTACCAGACGACATTCTGATCTTTTCTCCTGATCCCCCAGACCCCATCGGGTGCATGTGCGCCAGGTACTGAGTCGCCTCCCCCAGTAACCAGTTGTACGCCAAGTTGGAGAAATGCCTTTTCCCTCGGACTAGCCTTCCGTTCTAGGAAAACATCATCTCGGATAAAGGCCTACTGATGGACCCAGAGAAGTTAGCGGCCCCTTCTACAGTGGCCTCGACCCTGTCGGACTTCGGGCCATACAGCGTTTCTTAGGGTTCGCAAATTACTACCGCCATTTCATTCCCCACTTTTCCACACTGGTGGCACCCAAATTGTGGCCCTTAAACCAAAAAGAACGCCAATCCGAGACTCTGGCCACAGGAGGCCGAGAAGGCATTTTCGGAGCTTAAAGCGGGCCCCTTTGCCTCTGCACCTATCCTGTCCCCGCCCGGAAACCCCGAAAAATCTTTCGCCCTGGAGGTGGATGCCTCGTCTGTGGGACAGGGGCGGTTCTCATGCAGAAAGGGACCAAGGGCAGAACTCGCACTTGCGGTTTTTTTTTCCAAGACCTTTTCCCCAGCGGAAAAGAATTATGCCATAGGGGATCGGAAATTGTTAGCCATAAAACTGGCCCGGAGGAATGGCGCCACCATCCTGGAAGGGGCTTGCCACCCCATTGGACATTTATACAGATCACAAGAATCTTCTGTAACTTCAGTCACTCAGCGCCTGAATCCACGCCAAGCCAGGTGGTTTGCTGTTCTTCCCCCGCGCTTTTATTTCCGGATCCACTTCCGCCCGGCAAAAAAAACCGTCAAAGGGTGATGCTCTCTCCCGCGCCTCGATACCAAACGGGAAGACCCCGGTCCTTAGCATATTATTCCCCCCCAACGTCTGGTTCATGTTGCTTCCGGTGGACCTCCCGCAGACTCCTCGGGGAAGACTTACGTGCGTCCGGGTCTCCGGAGGAGGATTCTAAGTGGGGACATTGCTCCTTGGTGGCCGGGCATCCCCGGCGCTCAAAAGACACTTCAGCTAATCTCTCGCTTTTATTGGTGGGCCCACTCTGGCTAAGGACACAAGAGAATTTGTGAAAGCCTGTAATTATCCCGTGCCCGGGATAAGACCCCCCGTCATGGCCCTTCTGGGCTTCTGCACCCCTTGCCCACGCCGGAGTTCCCCCTGGTCCCAAGTGTCTATGGACTTCATCACCCCACCTTCCCCCGTCTTCTGGCAATACTGTCATTTGGGTGGTCCCCAGACCGTTTTCAAAGATGGCGCATTCATCCCGTTACCCAGGTCTGCCATCCGCTCCTCGGCTCGCTACACTCTACTTTGAACACATCTTCCGTCTACACGGCCTCCCACGTCACATCGTCTCGGACCGTGGGGTCCAATTTGTCTCCAAGTTCTGGCGTGCCCTCTGCTCCAGGTTGCAAGTAAAGTTGGACTTTTCTTCGGCTTACCACCCCGCAGCCAATGGTCAGGTGGAGAGGATCAACCAAATCCTTGGCACATACCTTCGCGACTTCGTCTCAGCCCGTCAAGACGATTGGGCCGGTCTACTGCCCTGGGGCCCAATTCTTGTATAACTCTCTGGACTCTGAATCCACGGGTCTACTCCCTTCTATATCGTCTATGGGCTGCATCCCCGCCCTCCCTCTGCCTTCTGCCTCCGAGGGTTTCCCGCCGTAGACACCTGGTCCGGACATGACTACCATCTGGGAGCAGACGCGCCAATCCCTGCAGCAAGCTGCTGCCCGCATGAAGTCGCAGGCGGACAAGAAGAGGAAACCCCTCCCCGATTTTATCGCTCCGGTGAGAAAAAGGTTTGTGGCTGTCTGCCAAATACGTCCGCTCAAAATCCCTAGTTTATAAAGCTGGGTCCCCCGTTCCTGGGGCCATTTGAGTGTTAAAGCGGATCAATCCTGTGGCCTATAAGCTCCGGCTCCCTCCCACCATGCGTATTTTCCCAAAAGCATTTCATGTATCGCTGCTGAAGCCTGTCGTGCTCAATCGTTTCTCGAAGAAAGTTGTCCCCTCTCCCCCCTGAAGCGGAGGCCTCCAATTTTGTTCACAGTAAAAAGAAATTCTGGCTATGAAGTCTATCAAGGGAAACGACACTTTCTCATCGATTGGGAGGGATTTGGGCCGGAGGAGAGATCGTGGAGCCGGAGGACAACATCCTGGATCATGACTTGCTAAAGAAGTTTCTTCTTTTCCAGAAAGAGGGGGGGGCCAAAGGGGGGGGTACTGTCACGGGTGGCCCCGCAGCCATGGGTCGGGCTGCGGGCGCACCCATGTCTGCCCCGTGCTCCCCGGCCCCGGGACGAGTAGCGCCGCGGTCCGCAGGTCGGGCCGTGGGCGTGCTCGCCCCCCGAGTGCGACCACTTACCCTGCCCGCGCTCCTGTGTCCTCACGGCTCTCTGCCGGCTGCCGTGCGTGGCCGCGCCCCTAGCACGCGCGCGGTACTTCTCTGAAATTTAAAGGGCCAGCGCGTCAGTAATTGGTTGTTGCTGACCACTGACCCTATATAAGGTTTCCGCCCCCGGCAAATTCCTTGCCGATCATAGTGCCTTACAGCCTCTAGAGAAAGCGTTTCCTGTACCGTTTCCTGTCTACCGTGTACCGAACCATTACGCACCCGTTTCTTGACCACGAACCTTCGCCGCCTGTCCTGACCTCCTGCCTGTCCCCTACTAAAGCCTACGTCACACGATTTGGTACCACGCACTGCCTGGGCTGCCGCCGCAAGCAAGTCACGCCAGGTGGGGCGACCTGGTAAATTCTCCGCCGCAGCAAGTCCATCCGCTTTGCGGGCGGCTCTGGTGAAAACCGGGTTCTACTTAGATTCCGCTCCCCCCGGTACGGCTTACACCACCGCTTGCGGTGGTCCAGCGGATCCACTACCTGCATCCATAACAGCCACCCATAGATTGTAAGCTCTCGCGAGCAGGGTCCTCACACCTTGTGGCTCAGCTGTAAGTTCTTTTAATGTGCAATGTCTGTATGTATACCCTCTAAATTGTAAAGTGCTGCAGAATATGTTGGCGCTATATAAAGATTATTATTATTATTATTATTATTATTATTATTATTGCCACCCCATCAGTGTAATTGCCTAATGACCCTCTGCATCCATCTAAATAACAACCAGTCAGTCACTGTCATGAGTACCCTTGCACCAACCTTGGCACTGACCACTGTCCCAAAATAGGACAAGCTGATTTTATTAAGGGACTTCAAAGCAATGAAGTTACCATTGTTAAAGAAGGTGCAACCAGTTCCACTAAAGGACAAATACAAATGGTACTTAAAAGTTAGTGAAACCTTAGAAATGTTCTATACTTTTGCATAAACTTGATCTACAACAACATCATATTTCCGAACAAGTCCTGAAAGTAGATAAAGGAAACAAAATCAAACAAATGAGCCAAGAGTGTTAGAATTGTCCATCTATTTATTGTGATCCAACATCAATAAATTACAAAAAACAAACAAGCAAGTTCATTGCAGCTTCCTCCAGCGTGCAGTCTTCTCAGTTCAGAGACACAGCTTGTGGTGTGATTAGCCCGATCCTCACATCCGCGTGGCTAGCCGCCAGTCCTAGGCTAAATCATCCAGCAAAACAGAAACCTCAATCAAAGGTCAAGATGCCAGCGGATACAATCTTGAAACAGCTTTCATTCCATACTATTCACAGGTTTACAGGAAAGTGCAGCATAACAGATGTGTGCTGATGCGTTTCAGACCCTTGCACCAGGTCCTTGATCAGAGCATGTGATCAAGGACCGGGTGCAAGGGTCTGAAACTCGTCAGCACACATCTGTTATGCTGTATTTTCCTGTAAACCTGTGAATAGTATGGAATAAAAGCTGTTTGAAGATCGTATCCGCTGGCATCTTGACCTTTGATTGAGGTTTCTGTTTTGCTGGATCAATAAATTACCTATAAAGTTAAATTTGGGTTAAAGCAAATGGTACAAATGTCCCTTAACTTTATGCAATACACACTTATCAATAAAGAGACACTATAGCTAGAAATATGAAAAAATACTTTGTCTTTATTAGGAAATTGATAAAGCCATGGATATATTAAAATGACAATGGAACTGCACAGAAGATGTGTTTACAGTACTTCCCAATCACAAATATATAGATATCCCATAATAGAAAGGGTTCCCACTTGTTAAGGAAAATAGAAAATAACAATAAGTCACATAAATAATTTTATAGATACCTTAAAGGGGATGTATCGCTTCATCAGTTTGTCTGTTTCATTGTACTTTCAGTTTTTCAGCTCCTCAAATCCAGGGGTGTTTCTTCCCCTCCCAGCTGGGTGTTTCTTAACTGAAGGGGGATGACATCATCCCCTCCTTCACTGCTCATGCTCGCTCCCGAGTCAGTGTGTTTGTTTGAGATCAGTGGGAGGGGATAGCACATCCCTGCTCTTTCCCCCCTCTCTGTCTGAGTCCACATGTCACTGTGTTGCTCCTCTCCCTATGCAGTCTTATTTTGTAAGAGCTGTATGTTTACATATCACAGGCCTACATTCAGTCTAGACAGTCTTCTATGAACTCAGAGCACTGATCTCTTCTCCTCTCACAGCTGGAGGCTTGTTACAGTTGAATCCAATCTTCTATGAACTCATCCAGAGCAGCACCGATCTGTCTCCTTTCTATGTTTACACGCAGCAGCATTAGGCACCAAGCACAATTCTGCTGTTTTCTGATTGTACAAGCAGCTGCAAGGTTACTGTGCAGCTGCTGGCTGTGCAGAGTGAAATACTGCCGGCCCCTTATTCTGAGTGAGGGAGGCTGGAATGCACGCTCCCGTGAATACGACCGGGCCAGACAGAATGTAAATTAGTAGTGCCGTCAGCCAATTAAATGAAAGGAGGTGGGATCCGACTGACATTGGGGAACAGTGTTTACAGAAAACGAAGATAAGGGAGACAGTGAAAACAAGACAGCTTTGCAAATGACATCCAATTGCAAAGTTGCTTCTTTTCACTGTCCCCTTATTCTGAAGACCATTTAATGTAAGGATACAACCCCTTTAATGGAATCTGTGACAAAAATACACCAGCATATCTGTAAATGGTGGGAGTCTGAACCATGTGTCCCCAACATCATATAACTATGAGTGACAAAAATGTGTGAACCTTTGCTCTCAGTATCTTGCATTACCCCCTTGTGAAGCAATAACAGCACATAAATGTTTTTGATAATTGTTCGCTAGTCCTGCATAGAGACTAGAAGGAATTTTTGCCCTTTCTTTCATACAAAACACCTTTAACTCTGTTATGTTGGTGGGTTTTCTCACATGAACTGGTAATTTCAGGTCATTATACAACATTTCTATTGCATCAAAGTTGGAACTTTAAATTGGCCATTCCAGTACTTTAACTTTACTTTTTCATCATTGTTTGGTAGAATGACTTGAGTGCTTACAGTTGTTTCCTTGCTATATAACCTAGGTTTTCTTGAGATGCAGATATCCAAACATTTTCCTTTAGGATTTGCTGGTATAATTCAGAATTCATTGTACTATCAATGATGGCAAGCTGTCACAGTTCAGATACTGCAAGACAGGCCCAAACTATGATACTATCACCACCCATGTTTTACAGATGGAATGAGGTTTTTATGCTGGAATGTAGTTTTCCATTTTCCATTACGCTTCTCATTTAAACTCTATTTTGGTTTCATCTCTCCAGAAAACATTGTTCCAGTAGCCTCCTGGCTTATCCAGGTGATTTTTAGTTCTTTTTGTAGAACAATGGTTTTCACCTTGCCATCCGGCCATTTACACCATTGTTGTTCAGTGTCCTCCTGACCCTCGTAAGGGACTTTAGTTGCTTATAGGTTACCAGGGCATTCTTTGTGACTTCGTAGACTATTACCATATTTTTGGACCATAAGACGCACTAGGTTTTAGAGGAGGAAAATAGGAAATACAATTTAAAGCAAAAAGTCCAGGCTGAAGTGAAGTTTTATTGGTACCATTTTGGGATAGATGTGACTTTTTGATCACTTTTTATTCCAACTTTTTTGGGATATAAAAAGACCAAAAAACCACAAAGTGAAGCCAAAGTGTGTACACTAGCAGCATGCTTTTAATTGGCTTTATTGTCATTGTTCACAATAAAGTTCATTATCAATACATCTGCATTTTAGGTGGAAGAACTGTACACCATTTCCAGCATGTTACCGAGGCAACAATGACCCACCATGATCTTGCACAGTCAATTCCACTGCACAGGCCGCTACATCAGAATGTCCAACATCCTCTCACCAGAAAAGTTCTTTAGTCCCCACTGAGCCGAAGCCATAGAGCCCAGCTGACCAGAAGAAGAGATTCAAAAGCAGCCCTGGCAACAGATCATCCCCCTGGTGCTACATGACCCATAAAGCAACAATGAATTTTGAGACTGACTTTGCCTACAATGAGGTAGACATAAGTAGACGATGAAAGGAAGGGGGAAATTACTCAGATTTGCAAAGGCAACACCCAACAGAACTTCTTGCCTCCACTGTCCTAAAATCTTAAGCTCCAGTGTTGGACTCCTCATATAAATAACCATGACAGACATCATTCTCATCTCAAGAAACATTGATGGACTGTATCCCTGTGTGACTGGTCTACTATTCATTGTAATCTCAACCGAAAAACAGCTGTGGTACATGGGTGACCACCGAGCAATGATAGTACCAGGTGTACACAGCGCTAGGTACAGTCAGATTTTTGATGGATTCAAAATTGGATGTAGCTGCAGAGTCCAAGCTCTGTCCAAATGAGCCCTTTAAAATATATTTAAATTTAAGTGGAGCAATCAAGGCATATAAGTCTTCACACACCTAAATGGTGCCTCTTCCAAATGAGAGCTACATCTAGTGCCTCTTAACTAGCCAGCCAGTATTCTATTCTGCACTGATGAGGGGCAAACACCCCGAAACAGCTGTCTGCAGATGAATTATATGGCATGCCATTAATCACATTCACATTGAATCAACTCATATAACTCTTCAGACCCCTATATTTTCCCTCTCCTGATGAGTAACATTACCCATTTTACCAGCTTTGGTATCCACAGGAAATTCCTTAAATTTAGTGTATGGTGGTCCCATTTTTGCAACTTCAATGAAGAGAGTTATGCATATGTATTGTTCTTTTAATGGTAATGTTGGTGCCTCTTACTGCAGGAGAGAAGCCTTCATGATGGCGACTGGCTGTGGGCTTTATGCTGGCCGTGGAAATGTCATCCCACATCACTTGCTTTAGTAACAGCACCTGGCACACTGTACTCTGCCTTCCTTTCCGTGGGTTTCCTGCTGTGCTGCTAATGCCTCTGAGGCACCAATTTCTCCTATTGCCTCAGCATGGTGTGCTGTGTCTCCCTGCTTGTACCTCCAGCTCCTACTGTTTCCCATTTCCCCTATAGAATACAGGTTACTGTTAGTCAATTAATAGCCCTAAACCCACGGCACAGCCGTCACCACAACCTGAACTGACACTTAGGCTAGGTCTACACAACGTTGGACAAGAACTTGCTGAAAACCAAATCCTAAAACCATTCCTAAAACTGAGTTTTTTCTCCAGTGCTTGTCAAAAACTGCTTTATGGCGCATTTTGCGTTTTTTGGAGGTTTTTTTTTGTAGAAATGCACAGCATTAAATTGCTGTGGATTTCTGCAAGAAAACGCAGCAAAAAACACACCAAAAATTGTCCGTCAGTTTCCATAGATTTCAATAGTAAATTTTCTGCCATGCGCTGGCGTTTTTTGCAACATGTTAAAAAAACTACCTGGAGCAGAAAAAAAAACGTTCTGTGGAGGCTACAGAACATTTATACCATTAAAGTATACGGGATATGTTTTCAGTCATTTTTTTCAGTAGTTTCAGAAAACAAAAAACGCCAAAAAACGGACCGAAGACGTGTGCAGTGGCGACATGTCCATAGCGTTTTGGCACCGTATTCAGACCCTGATCTGTATCCCCTCACTTTTATAGGTTCCTCAATGCTCTTCAGTTAGGGTTAACTCACCTTCCACAGTTTCAACAACAGGTGGTGCTGTGTCTCCTGTTTTATTAAAATAACTAGATTTAGAGAGATGTTAAAATTACTCGTCAGAATTGAAAAATGTGTCGTCAGATGCTTTTTTTATGTGTATTTCACTTGCTTATTGATATGGATTTAATGTCACTTTTTACATGTGGTTTACAGTCAGAAATGAGTCCTAATCATTTATGTATGGTTTTGGACACAGATCCACATTAGAAATATACATACAAAATGTTTTGGGCATGTTTTAAACTAAGTTTTTAGCCATCTCCATTGACATCAATAGTAAATTTCCACCCACTTTCCGAGTGAAATACGACCAAAGAATGAACATGTTTAAAGTTTTTTTTTACCAGCCATCCGTTTTCAAAACTGACCACTAAATATATACATTGTATGAACTACAACATGTATTATCTCTTTGTAACTTTGTCACGCCGCTTCCCGTGGTTGAATACTCAGTATTCAATCAGCTTCGGCAGCATCCCTGTGGTCTAGCTAAGCACAAATGGTAAGTGATTAGCTAGACTGCAGAGTATACCTCCTTGCTGCTGGGAGATGACAGCACAGGAAGCCACAGTACAGAGAAATAACAGTACAGGGAGAGACAACACAAGGAGATGAAAGTACAGGGAGCCACAGAATGGGAAGATGACAACACGGGTGATGACCAAATGTGGAGAAAAAGCACAGGGGAAATGACATTATGGGGAGCCATAGTACGGGAAGATGACAGTAAGGGAGATGACAGCACAGGGAGATGATAGTACAGGGAGATGACAGCACAGGGAGATGATAGTACAGGGAGATGACAGTACAGGGAGATGATAGTACAGGGAGATGACAGTACAGGGAGATGACAGCACAGGGAGATGGTAGTACAGGGAGATGACAGTACAGGGAGATGACAGCACAGGGAGATGACAGCACAGGGAGATGACAGCACAGGGAGATGATAGTACAGTGAGATTACAATACAGGGAGATGACAGCACAGGGAGATGATAGTACAGTGAGATTACAATACAGGGAGATGACAGCACAGGGAGATGACGGTACAGGGAGATGACAGCACAGGGAGATGACAGCACAGGGAGATGATAGTACAGGGAAATGACAGTACAGGGATGAAGTACGGGTGGAGATGACAATACAGGGAGATGACGGTACAGGGAGATGACAGCACAGGGAGATGACAGCACAGGGAGATGATAGTACAGGGAGATGACAGCACAGGGAGATGATAGTACAGGGAGATGACAGTACAGGGAGATGACAGCACAGGGAGATGATAGTACAGGGAGATGACGGTACAGGGAGATGACAGCACAGGGAGATGGTAGTACAGTGAGATTACAATACAGGGAGATGACAGAAACAGGAGAAGATAGTACAGGGAGATTACAATACAGGGAGATGACAGCACAGGGAGATGACGGTACAGGGAGATGACAGCACAGGGAGATGATAGTACAGGGAGATGATAGTACAGGGAGATGACAATACAGGGAGATGACAGCACAGGATGATGACGGTATAGGGAGATGACAGCACAGGGAGATGACAGTACAGGGAGATGACAATACAGGGAGATGACAGTACAGGGAGATGACAATACAGGGAGATGACAGCACAGGATGATGACGGTACAGGGAGATGACAGCACAGGGAGATGACAGCACAGGGAGATGACAGCACAGGGAGATGATAGTACAGGGAGATGACAGTACAGGGAGATGACAGCACAGGGAGATGACAGTACAGGGAGATGACAGCACAGGGAGATGATAGTACAGGGAGATGACAGTACAGGGAGATGACAGCACAGGGAGATGATAGTACAGTGAGATTACAATACAGGGAGATGACAGCACAGGGAGATGACGGTACAGGGAGATGACAGCACAGGGAGATGATAGTACAGGGAGATGATAGTACAGGGAGATGACAGTACAGGGAGATGACAGCACAGGGAGATGATAGTACAGTGAGATTACAATACAGGGAGATGACAGCACAGGGAGATGACGGTACAGGGAGATGACAGCACAGGGAGATGATAGTACAGGGAGATGATAGTACAGGGAGATGACAGTACAGGGAGATGACAGCACAGGGAGATGATAGTACAGGGAGATGACAGTACAGGGAGATGACAGCACAGGGAGATGATAGTACAGGGAGATGACAGTACAGGGAGATGACAGCACAGGGAGATGATAGTACAGGGAGATGACAGTACAGGGAGATGATAGTACAGTGAGATTACAATACAGGGAGATGACAGCACAGGGAGATGACGGTACAGGGAGATGACAGCACAGGGAGATGATAGTACAGGGAGATGATAGTACAGGGAGATGACAATACAGGGAGATGACAGCACAAGGAGATGACGGTATAGGGAGATGACAGCACAGGGAGATGATAGTACAGGGAGATGATAGTACAGGGAGATGATAGTACAGGGAGATGACAGCACAGGGAGATGACAGTACAGGGAGATGACAGCACAGGGAGATGACAGCATAGGGAGCCACAGTATGGGAAGATGGCAGTAAGGGGAAATGACAGCATGGGGAGATGGCAGTAAGGGAAAATGACCGTAAGGGGAGATGACAGCACATGGAGAAGACATCAATGGGAGCCACAGTATGGAGAAATGACAGTAAAGGGAGATGACAGCATGGGGAGATAACAGTATGGGGAGATAACAGCACAGGGAGATGACAGCATAGAGAGCCACAGTACGGGAAGATGACAGTAAGGGGAGATGACAGCATAGGGAGATGGTAGTACAGGGAGATGACAGTACAGGGAGATGACAGCACAGGGAGATGATAGTACAGTGAGATTACAATACAGGGAGATGACAGCACAGGGAGATGACGGTACAGGGAGATGACAGCACAGGGAGATGATAGTACAGGGAGATGACAGTACAGGGAGATGACAGCACAGGGAGATGGTAGTACAGGGAGATGACAGTACAGGGAGATGACAGCACAGGGAGATGATAGTACAGTGAGATTACAATACAGGGAGATGACAGCACAGGGAGATGACAGTACAGGGAGATGACAGCACAGGGAGCTGATATTACAGGGAGATGATAGTACAGGGAAATGACAGTACAGAGAGATGACAGCATAGGGAGCCACAGTATGGGAAGATGGCAGTGAGGGGAAATGACAGCATGGGGAGATGGCAGTAAGGGAAAATGACCGTAAGGGGAGATGACAGCACATGGAGAAGACATCAAGGGGAGCCACAGTATGGAGAAATGACAGTAAAGGGAGATGACAGCATGGGGAGATAACAGTATGGGGAGATAACAGCACAGGGAGATGACAGCATAGAGAGCCACAGTACGGGAAGATGACAGTAAGGGGAGATGACAGCATAGGGAGATGGTAGTACAGGGAGATGACAGCACAGGGAGATGATAGTACAGGGAGATGACAGTACAGGGAGATGACAGCACAGGGAGATGGTAGTACAGGGAGATGACAGTACAGGGAGATGATAGTACAGTGAGATTACAATACAGGGAGATGACAGCACAGGGAGATGACAGCACAGGGAGATGACAGCACAGGGAGATGACAGTACAGGGAGATGATAGTACAGGGAGATGACAATACAGGGAGATGACAGCACAAGGAGATGACGGTATAGGGAGATGACAGCACAGGGAGATGACAGTACAGGGAGATGACAGTACAGGGAGATGATAGTACAGGGAGATGACAGCACAGGGAGATGACAGTACAGGGAGATGACAGCACAGGGAGATGACAGCATAGGGAGCCACAGTATGGGAAGATGGCAGTAAGGGGAAATGACAGCATGGGGAGATGGCAGTAAGGGAAAATGACCGTAAGGGGAGATGACAGCACATGGAGAAGACATCAATGGGACCCCACAGTATGAGAAATGACAGTAAAGGGAGATGACAGCATGGGAAAATAACAGTTTTGGGGAGAATTAACAGCACAGGAAGATGACACATAGAGAGCCACAGTAGGGGGGGGGGAAGATGAAAGTAAGGGGAATGAAGCATAGGGAGATGGTTAGTACGGGAGATGACAGTTACAGGGAAAATGACAGCACAGGAGATGATAGTACAGTGGATTTACAATACAGGGAGATGAAAAGCACAGGGAGATGACGGTACAGGGAACGATCATACATCACAGGGAGATATAGTACAGGGAGATGACAGTAAAAGGGAGAAGACAGCACGGGAGTGGAGTACAGGGAGATGACAGTACAGGGAGATGACAGCACAGGGAGATGATAGTACAGTGAGATTACAATACAGGGAGATGACAGCACAGGGAGATGACAGTACAGGGAGATGACAGCACAGGGAGATGATATTACAGGGAGATGATAGTACAGGGAAATGACAGTACAGGGAGATGACAGCATAGGGAGCCACAGTACAGGAAGATGGCAGTGAGGGGAAATGACAGCATGGGGAGAAATGGCAGTTAAGGGGGGAAAATGACCGAAGGGGAGATGACAGCACATGGAGAAGACATCAAGGGGAGCCACAGTATGGAGAAATGACAGTAAAGGGAGATGACAGCATGGGGAGATAACAGTATGGGGAGATAACAGCACAGGGAGATGACAGCATAGAGAGCCACAGTACGGGGAGATGACAGTAAGGGGAGATGACAGCACAGGGAGATGACAGCACATGGAGATGACAACAAGGGGAGCCACAGTATGGGGAGATAACAGCACAGGGAGATGACAGCATGGACAGCCACAGTACGGAAAGATGACAGTACAGGGAGATGACAGCACGGGGAGATCACAACACAGGGAAATGACAGCATGGGGAGCCACAGTACGGAGCAATAACAGTATGGGTAGAGACTACATGGGGGAGATGACAGCACAGGAAACCACAGTACGGAGAGATCGCAGTACAGGGATAGAGAACACAGGGAGATGACAGCACAGGGAGATGACAACACAGGGAACCACAGTACGGGGAGATGACAGCACAGAGATATGGTAGCATGAGGAGATTATAGTACGGGGAGAAGACAGCGCAGGGAGACATAGTAGGGGGGAGTCAGTATGGGAAACCACAGTACGAGGAGATGACAACACAGGGAGCTACAGTCAGGGGAGCTGTGGACACGAGTTGATGACAGCATGAGGAGATGATAGTATGAAGAGCTACAGCAAGAGCTACAGCTACAGGGAGAGACAGCATGGGGAGCACCATTACGTAAGAACGTGATGGCCGAGCATGGAGGGAGTTCACATGTGTGTACAATGCATGTTTGTGAGCCTGGCCATCACAGAGAGAAGATTTAACTAAGGAAGTGCGGCCAGGCAAGGAGAAGACAAAGCACTGGTCGCAATCCCTGACAATGAGCAGTACACAAATGAAACAGAAAGGAGATAAGAGTTCTAATATGGTACATATTTTTTAATCACTTATAAACACAAAGTTGCTTAAAGGGAATGTGTCATCAAAAAATTACTTATTGTTTTTACTCACATTTTTATGTTAAACACATTTTGTAGGAACTTTTGGTTATTTTTTTTTTTTTAATTGTCCATATCACTTTCAGTATTTTTTTAATAATTCTTAAGTCCTGTAGTTTTCACTTTGGCCACTAAGCCTAATAATAGTCTGACACTTCCTGTTCTGTTTAGAGAGCTTTTCAGCAGTGTGCTCAGTAACAGCAGGGTCAAACTGAAAGGAGGAGACACCATTGTGTACAGATAACACAGAATCCACCAGTCACAAGAGGAGATGTCACAGCTCCCCCTCTCCCCTTCCTTCACAGTGAAAACTATCCTATAGACCAGAGGTTCCCAACTCCAGTCCTCAAGGCACACCAACAGGTCATGTTTTCTGGCTTTCCTTAGCATTGCACAGGTGAAGTCATTATTGTCAGTGCATTCTGCACAGGTGATATCATTATTGTCAGTGCATTCTGTGGGAGATCCTGAAAACATGACCTGTTGGTGTGCCTTGAGGACTGGAGTTGGGGAACACTGCTATAGACGTCTATTGGACAGAACTGTCTTAAGAATCCTATGGGCTTGAAGCTGCTGTAAAGTATCTCTCTGACTGCTGTTAAAGCAGTGCAAGCAAGAATGTCTTCCCCACAATCATATATAGACGGCCAAATAGAGAAATCTACAATCAGGAAATAAAAGCGGCTGAGAGGAAAAGAATATGGATCAGGGTCTTGATTTAATGAGTAAAAAAAAAAAAAAAATGCCGACATATTCCCTTTAAGTTGGCATTTGGGATGTTCCTACTTAAATTTAATATACACTCACCGGCCACTTTATTAGGTACACCTGTCCAACTTCTCGTTAACAATTAATCTCTAATCAGCCAATCACATGGCGGCAACTCAGTGCATTAGGCATGTAGACATGGTCAAGACAATCTCCGCAGTTCAAACCGAGCATCAGTGTGGGGAAGAAAGGTGATTTGAGTGCCTTTGAACGGGGCTGGTGTTGGTGCCAGAAGGCTGGTCTGAGTATTTCAGAAACGTTGATCTCCGGGGATTTTCACGCACAACCATCTCTAGGGTTTTTCAAAGAATGGTCCGAAAAAGAAAAAACATCCAGTGAGCGGCAGTCCTGTGGGTGGAAATGCCTTGTTGAGCCAGAGGTCAAAGGAGAATGGGCAGACTGGTTCGAGCTGATAGAAAGGCAACAGTGACTCAAATAGCCACCCGTACAACCAAGGTAGGCAGAAGAGCATCTCTGAACGCACAGTACGGCGAACTTTGAGGCAGATGGGCTACAGCAGCAGAAGACCACACCGGGTGCCACTCCTTTCAGCTAAGAACAGGAAACTGAGGCTCCAATTTGCCCAAGCCCATCGAAATTGGACAGTAGAAGATTGGAAAAACGTTGCCTGGTCTGATGAGTCTCGATTTCTGCTGCGACATTCGGATGGTAGGGTCAGAATTTGGCGTCAACAACATGAAAGCATGGATCCACCCTGCCTTGTATCAACGGTTTCAGGCTGGTGGTGATGGTGTCCATGGTGTGGGGAATATTTTCTTGGCACTCTTTGGGCCCCTTGGTACCAATTGAGCATCGTTGCAACACCTTGTTGAATCTATGCCACGAAGAATTGAGGCAGTTCTGTAGGCAAAAGGGGTCCAACCCGTTACTAGCATGGTGTACCTAATAAAGTGGCCGGTGAGTGTATATGGCAAATCCCCTTTAACCCTCATTGCCAACTAACTGGAATGCTTGAATACATTAAAACAAATGCAGTCTTTTTAAGGTCAGATTGCTTTTATCCCACAACTTATGCCTATAGACCAAACTTTATCTTGATGGTTGGCTATAACCTCCTTTGGTATAGCCAAGTCTGACTACTTCATTAACAAGTGTTTTAAAGCACAAGTGTCAAACACAAGACCCAAAAGACCTTTTTATGTGGCCCACGGCAGCACAACTAAAGAGGTTCATGAAGTTAAAGAGAACCTGTCACATAGATGATGCCCCCCTTGCTGATGGCAGAACAAGCTAGTGTCAGACCAACGCTGTGTCCCTTATTCTGTAAGACGCTGTAGTTTTCGTGTATTTAATGCTGAAATCTGCAGTTTTCAGCCAGAAGAGTCATTCGAAGAGTCAGGTTTTTTTCAAACCCTGCCCACCTAAGGCTAGCCCCGCCCACCTCAACTGATAAACCTATTACTTTGAATAGGAAGAAACATGAGAATAACTGTCAGTGGGCGGGGCTAGCCTTTGGTGGGTGGGGGTAACACCTGCTCATGAATAAGATTTAAGGGGTAAATGCTCTAAAACTTACAGAATCTTACAGAATAAGGGACACAGAGCTGGAAACAGCATGACTGACACTAGCTTGTGCTGCCCTCAGCAAGGGAGGGCATAAACTATATGACATGTTCCCTTTAAGTTTTATTCAGTCTTACAGTAAAATTCAACTCTTTGAGGGCAACCACAATGCTGATGTGGCCTCTCAGTGAAAATGAGTCTAGCACTCCTGTTTTAAAGGATGATTTGCAGGTTTTGTTGACGTTTCTAGATAATTTTAACAGTAAATTTTGTTTCCAGCAGGTCCAAATATCTAGTCATGAGCTTAAATTGTATGTAGATGCAGTAGGTTTAAGTGGTTTCAATGATGTTTTAGGTAGTGTAACCTGTGTGGATGGCCTTTTTTTTTCGTATTCAAAAGCAACTTTATTGCACAATTGGAAAAATACAATAAGGCAGATCTTAAATTTGCAGATACATTCAAGCGATAAATGACAAAGTTATCAAAACTGCAATAACATCTAAAAAATGCGAAGCGAGACAAAAAGTATAAGTGTTGTAAACACCACATAACAAAGTGATAGAACCTATTGAGCTGACAGGTTATCCTATTCAGCAGATGGAACATCTTCCTAACTCTGTCCATGTTCTGTAACCGACGACTGAAACCCTGCTTATAAGGACAATGCAGGAGTGTACCTTATTCTAACTCAAATAATCGCTGAAAGTTAAATGAGAGAGAGAAAAAAAAAGAAGAAACCTGAAACAACTGAACATGCGGCACCCTGAGCCCGACACGGAAGACCCCCCCCCCCCTCCTCAGAACCCACCCGACATATAAATCCCACTACGTACTCGAGCACGATCCATACAGCCTGCTAGAAATGCTTAATGGAAATTATTAAAGTCCGGGGACGAGGTAAATTCTATCCAATCTCCCCATGTTGTAAAAGACCTTCAGGGGCTTGGGTTTGCTCTGCTCTGATCTCCTCCATACACTGCAAATAGAGAATCTCCTTGAACCACTCTGCCGTAGAGGGGACTTGAGTAGACCTCCATTTTCTCGAAATCAGAGCCTTAGCTGCAGTCAAGAGAAAAATTATCAAACTTCCCTTGAGGATATGTACACTCATGGGCAACATATATAACAGGAGAGCAGTCGGATCATCTTGGAGCTGAATCCCCGTGACTAACTTGATTACCTCTATGACCTTCAACCAGAAAGGGCACAAAATTTCCCCCAAACCCCAAACCCAAGTTAACATTTTCCCCCGGGGCTGTTCCCACCTCCAACACACCCGGGGGGGACCGCTTGGGAAACCTGAGTGAAAAAAGTGTAGGGACCCTTTTAAACCCCTTATAAGCCCCTTTATGTTGTTTTGTAACCCACAAGAATTTTTGGCTTTGTTTACTAAATAACCCCCCCCCACCGGAAAGTGTTTCCCCCATCCCCCCTCCCAACCCGGGAAATGGAAAAGTGGTTTTTTCTGCAATGTTTTTGCCAATACTAGGTTATAAAAATTTGAAAATCAAATACCCGAGCCTGCTGAAGGGACACAAAAGGGGGTTCAAAAACCCGTCCCGATGGCCTAACCCAAATTTTCTCTTACCTTATTAAATTAAATAATGTTTTTGACTGCATATATTGCACCCCGGGGTTTTGGTAAACTGCTTTGGGGAAAGGGGTACACCCACAAAGAAAATAAAGGAAGAGGAGGGGGTAAAAAATCTCGGAATGTTTTTAGCCTAATTCCCTTACTATCTTGGGGGATCAGAAACCGGGGAAATTTAAATTGTAAGACCATTGCCCTTTATTTGGGGTGAGGGGGTTTGGGGTAAAAAAAATTTTGTTGCCGGGGCCGAATTTTTAAAGGCCTCTAAGGTTTAAAGCGCCCCCAAAAAGCGGCAAACGGGGAAAATGCATTAGTAAAATTTTCCAAAGGGCCAAAAACTTCCTCCCCTCCCTTTTCCAACTCTTTTTGACTCTCTGCAAAAGAAACCCAACCACTATCCTTATAGGGGATACGCCCCATAATCCTTTTAAAAAACCGGGGGGGGGCCAAAAACCCCCTTGTTTTTGACCCAATCAGTAAATTCTAGCAAATTCCCCGGGGATTTTTATGGGCCAAAATTAATTTTCTTAAGATTTTTTTGATTTTTCCGGAAAAAAAGGGGTTTTTTTAAACCCTTTATCGGGATAGTTTTTTAAATAAATAAAACAAACAAAGGGAGGGGGAAAAAAATTTTGACAATATTGACCCTTCCCACCCCCCGAGAATTTTTTTCCTATCCCCTTGGCCCCGGGCGTCTTTGTGAAATCCGCAAAACTGGAAATTTAGATCAAATGCCCGTTTTCCCTCGTACGGGATGGGGGATAAACCCAAGGGAGGTAAATAACTCCACTGCCCACTTAAAAAAAAACTGGGTTTCCCAAATATTTAAAACCACCGAACCAATTTTCGTTTAGACAGGGGCTTTTAGCCAAATTTTAAAACCCTAAAAAATTTCCCGAAAATTTCCCAAATTTTCAAACACTGCCATAGAGGGTGGAAAAGAGGACTTTAGGGGGGGTAATATACAGAGTAGGGCCTCTGCCCAAAACAGCGCACTTTTACTGAAAAATCCCGACCAAAAAGGGCCCCAGGAAACCCCCCTCTGAAGCTCGAATGGCCTGCATAAGATAAATTCCCCCTTTAGATAACATACAAGGGGAGACAAGGGGGAAACCCTAGTGAACCGTTCCTATCTTGAAAGGAATCAGATAATTTAGCCATTACCCCCGATTTGGGGCCAAGGGGCTGATACAATCAAAAATCCTCTGCACCTTTTTGCCCAATTCCCACATTTTACAGAGCAACCTCAAAACTCCAATCACCCTGGGCGAATGCTTTTTCCGCATCCAACGATAAAAGCATCATGGGAAATTGTGAATGTTGAGCGAAATTGATAATAGGAAAACGTTTTTTAAAGTATTATCCCCCCCTCTATTGGGACAAATCCCACCTGATCTTTATGGAAAAAGTTTTTGGGATAACCGCAGAAAGTCTAATTGCTAACAATTTTTGGCGAAGGGGCTTTTTTTGTCTGTATTGACAAGGGGAAAATGGGGCCCCTTTGCGGAGCAAAGAAGGGTTTCCCTTTTCTGGCCCAAAAGGGATTTACCTTTATTAATGCTTTAAGAAGGAAAGGGCCGGGGAAAGGGTTGGGGAAAAATAACCGAAGTAAATGAATCTATCCCGGGGGGGTGTATATCCTTTTTAAAAACTTTATAAAATTTTGCCAAATGAAGCCCCCGGGCCCCGGGCTTTTTTCCCCGAGGGGGGGCCCTTTTTATGCTTGGTCAGCTCTCAACATTGGGAAGGGGGTTTTTTAGCTCTGAAAAACGTTTCCTTTAGGGATACGCGCAGGGGCAAATAATTTTTTCCACAAACCTGTCCCCAAAACAAAAAATCTCTGAAAGGGGGTTTCCCTTTTGTCATTGAGGAAATATTATATTAAACCCATCGTTTAAAAAAGTGGGAAATTTTTAAAAATCCTGGGGTGAATTGGGGGACAGCCCCCCTACTCATTTGATTGCTGGAAATTAATAAGGGTGCCCCTTGTCCCAAACCCCTCTGGCCAAAAACCTCCCCGGGTTTT
Source organism: Phyllomedusa bahiana (assembly GCA_025379985.1). Taxonomy (NCBI): domain Eukaryota; kingdom Metazoa; phylum Chordata; class Amphibia; order Anura; family Hylidae; genus Phyllomedusa; species Phyllomedusa bahiana. The sequence continues at coordinate 26,131 of JAODAL010013553.1, forward strand.
TTCTTTCCCCCAAAAATTTTTGCACAATTTGCTTTTATCTGCAGATTTTTTTCCAATAGTTGGAGAATCTCATGTTTATCAACAATTCCAAACCCGGTCCCCCCTCCCAAAGACATTTGTGGCTGCGCTTCCAATTTTGGCTAACTTAGACAAAAGGAATTTAAGCTTGGCCGCCCCTCCCTCTTTCCCTTCGCCCCATGCTTAATGGGGGACTCCCCTTTAAAACCCCACACTTCAGAGACCCCATTTTGCTGGTAGGAGGGTTTTGAGGGAGATCCGGGGGAGGGAAAATTTTGAAAAGTTTTTGGGTCAATCGCGAAAAACACAAAAAGTGCCCTGGAAACAGGGAACCCCTTTTGGGCTCCACGTAAAGGCTTTTCTAGCACATCCCGTAAAGAAACTCACAATAAACTGGCGCTGGTCAGGGCAAAAGAAGTTTCCCCAAAGGCCAAACCTTTTTTTCCTGGGGGAAAGGGCATCTTTTAGAAAAAAATAGCTTAAAAACCTATAACCCTATGCGGATGTGAATTTTAAAAAGTGTAACCCGAACATTGGGGGTTTAACCAGGCGCCAAACTAAATAAGCTTCAAAAATTTTGGAGCCCTTTTTTTTTTTATTTTTAATTTTTTTTGAGGGGGGCAAACAATCCCCTAGAAGTAAACTAGTTGGGTAAAAGGGGGAGATTAAAGTCGCCCCCCCAAATAAAACATTCCTTGGGGCGAATCATTCAAAATTTATCCAATACCGGTTTAAAAAGAAAAAAGAGGTGACCCTTTTTTTTTTTTTTTTTGGGGGCATAAATTTCGGAAAATTTGAAAAACGAAACCCCCAATTTTGCACTTTAAAAAAGACAAATCGCTCAGATTTAACCCCCTTTGTCTCCAAACCCCGGGCCGTACTTTTTATGGAAAAAAATTGCCAAAACCCCCTTTGTCTTGCTAACTGGATTGCTGCTCGAAAACCATAAAGGGTAGTATTTAATTTTTGAAATTTTCCCCCAAAGACCCTTTAGGGTATGGGGTTTTTTCCCGCAGGGGACAGGATGAGGGGCCGTTTCTTGTCATGTTTAAATATCCGGACCGGCCCCTCAGTGAAATTAAATTTTCCCCTTTACTTTTAGGGAGGGGACCTAAAGGTCACCTTTGGCCCCCCCCCAAAAAAATTTTTTAACCCGTGTCGGAAAGGGCAAACGAGCGGGAGATCCCAACCCCGCCCCCGCCCAAAAAATCCGCTTCAAACAAATGAAAACAACCCCAATTTTAAACAAAATCTAAACTGAGCCCACAAATGAACACCTAATAAAAAAAAAACTAAAAACCCCGCCCTTTATTTTTCTGCCCTTTTAAAAAAGCACAAGTGCCCGCTATATGAACCCATTGGGGGGAAACAAACCCTCAAAACCCAATTCAGGTACAAAGGTGCTGATACACCTGAGAAATTCACCACCCCCCACTTACCTTTCCCGTCTGTTTTTTCCCCCAAAACATTCATGGGTCAAACAGATATCATGCTGATATAAGGGAAGCATATTGGGTCAGGGAATAAAAAAAACCGAGTCCCATTTAAAGTAAAAAAACCAAAAAAAGGGAAAAAATAATTAAATTTGAGTCCCCGTGTGGCCCGGGAAAAAGAGGGATAAAAAACAAAAAGGGGGCCTACCCAAAAAACAAAAGTCCCCAAACACCCAACACAACCCCCACAAAGGGTAAGAGTTTTTCTCCTTGAGGGGACCCCGGGAAAAAACCTTTACTGGGAAGCAAAAAAAGGGCCTCTTTTTTTGGAAAATGGCCCCCTCTCCATCTAAGACCAATTTTTGATTTCCCTTTAAGCCCTGTTCCTTTTGGGGGGGCCATACCATTGAGGTCCCTCGGTTTTTTGAAGTCCCAGCAATCCCTTTACCCCCTGCAACGAAGGAGGAAACACATCCCCGCCCGGGAAAATAGGTTGGGAGTTTCAAAGATACAAAGGCCCCCGGGGGTCCCCCGGTGTTCTAACCGGGGGATGGTTCCCTCGGGCCGGGTTTTTGACATGCAAGGGGAAAGGGTTACCCCCCTCGTAAGTATTCCCCTTTTTGCCCGCAGCGCACCAAAAGGGTTTTAGGGACACCTCAAAAGAAAGTGCCCCGGACAATCCAAAAAAGCAATCTTGGGTCCCCCAAATAGTTCGGGGAGCAATTTTCCCTTTTCATTATTTCCCCCCCCTTTCACAAGTATAATGGAAACGACAAAAATCTTCGGTTTTGAACTGTCCCGCAGGGCGAAAGGGCTCTAGTGGCCCCCATCTATCCCCGGGTTTGGGCATCGGCCACTTTACCCCAAATTGTTCCCCCCCCTATTTCTGTTTTCAAGGGGCGTCCATTTTAAAATCAGGGGGCTGTGAAAGGGACTGCTGATTCTTTCCGGGAGTTTGCAACTTTCCTTTACCCGAAACGCCCTAACCGACGAAATTAAAGGGTTCGAGGGGGGCACTCTATCCTGCAAAGGGGGAGACATTTTCCCCTTTACAAACCCGCAGATCATGCTTCCCAACACTCTTGAGGGCTTCCCCACAACTGAAAGATCTTTTTTTGGTAGAGTGCCCCAAGCCTTAACTCAGGGGGGCTTTTAAGGGGTTGCCCATGGGGTTGCTCCCCTGAGAATTGGGGGGTGGCATTACTGATCCACCGGGTTAAATGGAAATCGAGCCCAAGGCGGGGGTTTCGGGTCCTCAGCATTGGGGAAAGCCGGGGGGGTCCCTAACGGCCCTTCCCATCCTGTTGTGAGGGCAATTTCAGGAGGCAGCGGGGGGGCCCCCGGGCGACACAAAAGGGGACATTCCAAGGGGGTCGGGGACAAATTCCGGGGAATTTGGGCATTTCCAAATGCCCCCTTTTCCCCCCCCAAAGCATAATGTTGCCCCCCCATGCTTCACAGTATATGGTGTTTTTTGGATGCAACTCAGCATTCTCTCTCCCCCAAATACGTTATTTTTTCTACCAAAACATCTACTTTGGGTTTCATCTGACCATAGAATTTTCCCAACTCTTCGGGACATTAAAATGCTCTCACAAACTTCAGATGGGAGGGACATTAAGGTAACCGGGGGGCAGGGCGTGCTGGGAAGATCATTTGGGCAAGCCCCGGATGTAAACCTTCTGCCCCAAATATTTTCCCTCCTCACCCTCTCTGGCTCGCTGCGTGAAAAGCTCCCCCACCCCAAGCCTCACACTCAGGAACACCCCCCCCCTCTTCTGTGCTCCCTGCCCGCCCTCCCCCACTACAGCACCACAGAAGGTTTCCCCGCCCCTTTTGACGGGTCCTACAGCAGATTGGGGGGCGGCCCCCACCTATGGAAACCAAACAGCTTCGGTTTTCCTCAAGTCTTTCCCGACTGCCCAAAAAACCCAAGCTTCAGGACCCCATGACCCGCAAAGGGATGTCCCGAGGGGATGGAGGCGTGCCCCCACCTCTTTCTATTCAAAATGGACCTGTGCCAGAGGACAGTATAAATTTGTATATACATACACATAGGGGAGTAATACACAAATGTAACAGTTTTAAAAAGGGCTGTGATAATTGTTTTCCTTTTGTTATATTGCAGTATAAAATTTTTATACACTGTCCGGACCCCCTCGACCCCTTCCCCGGTCGCGGCGCGCCCCGGCCCCCACGCCACGGGGCCCCTCCCCCACGCGGGGGCGGGGGCCGCTCGCCCCCCCCCGCCCCGCCCGGGAGCACTTACCCGGGAAAGCTCCTGCTCAAGGGTGCTTCCCCGGGGCCGGGATAGCTCCGCCCCTAGGGGCGGCGCGCCCCGGGAAAATTTAATTTAAAGGGGCAGTGCGCCGGGGAATGGTCCCTTGCCGGGGACTGCCTATTTATCCGGGCAAATTCTCCGGGGCCCTCGCCACCTTTTGGGGTTTATAACCCCCGGAGAAATGTTCCTTACGTTCCGATTGGCCTTTCCGGTACGACCCCTGCTTTGTTACCGTCACAACCTTGCCGCCGGGCCCCCCACCCGCTTTCTACCCCCACAAAACCCAACCCCGTCCCGACCTTCTGTCTTCCCCGTTACAGCCTGCCTCCTTCCCCGTACCTCGCACCCTTGGGCCCCACCGCAGGCAAGCCCCGCCGTGGTATGACCTGGGGGACACCCGCCCCAGCAAGACCATCCCCGTTTGGGCGGGGCTCGGGGAAAAGGGGGGGGTTCCCACTAGTTCCCCAAACCCCCGGTAGGGGCTTACCCATCGCCTCGGTGGTCCGTGGGTCCACCTCCGAAAAAGTTAATCACACTCAAAACCCCCTATATTATACATATTATATAACCACCACACCACGTTTCTTCCACAGGGAAGTATATACTCAAAATGAAACACCAAATAAGTACATAATGTGTTATATAGTGGGGTAGTGTTATATAAATATATTTCGTAATATTCACACAGGAAACAAAACACATGTCCCAAAATTTACCCCTTTTTGTTGCATTTGTGTATACTGTCCCCATATCGGGGGGGAGAATGGGGAAAGGGGAGGTGGAGAAGACCAGTGGATAAGGAGATCCTGGTTTAAACAAGATTGAAGTATAAGTCCCCACAATATCCAAATGTAATTCATCCCATCTACTAATGTAAAATTATAATCGCATTTTCTAATAAAGGTATAATGTTAATCCCGTCCCATTATTAAAAAAGGGTAAGAAAATCCCATGCCATCTACCAAAGGAAGTTTTTAATCAAAAAAGCCATCTGAACAGGTAACGTTTAATCCCATGCTGTCTACTGTGGTAATGTATGACCCATGAAGTCTAATAAAACTGTTAGATAAATCCCAAACCATTGAGGAAAGTGTAAAACGGGAAGGGAAAAACTTAAAAAAGTCTTTTAAAAAAATGCTGAAGTCTTGCTCCCCAAAAATGGGGAATTGAGGCGCAGTTTAGAGGATGATGATGTGGTAGGTATTGCTAAAAACATGGGGGAAATCCTGCATGTTGGGTGGTAAACCCTTTAAAGGTTTTAATTATTAGGAAAGACAGGGGGAACAGGAGGGGAGGAGGAGTGTTTTTATATGTAAGGAGTGATATGAAGGCAAATGTGAAAGAGCTAATACAGGGCGGAGTAGCAAATGATGTGGAAAAAATGTGGGGAAATACAAGGGGGATTAATGCAGAAAATTTTATTTTTGGTTGAAAATTATGCCCCCGAACATCATTTGGGAGATAGAAGAACAGATGCTAATAAAAGGGTGGGGGCAATAGGCGGGGTCAGTGTATAATGGGTGACTTAATTTCCCGGCATTGACTGGGGTCCGGTTCTGATGACTGAAAAAGGAAGAATTTCCCTCAATCTGTTAGAGGAAAATTTTTTAGGGGGCAGTTTGTGGAGGAACCCATAGAAGTGATCTCTTTTGGATCTGGTCTTTTCTAATAAAGCAAATTGTCGGAACGGTAGGGGTTTTCTAAAAATCTGGGGTAACAGTGACCAAAATAATTTATTTTGCAAAAATGGAAAAAAGAAACGGGAAAAAAAATAAACGGGAGCAGCTATTGAAAAATATGAAAAGAAGCCAAATGGGGAGCTTTAAAATATTTTGGGGGAAATTTATTGCAAAATTTTTTTTTCCCTAGGGGAAACAAGTATAGGCGACTAAAAAAAAACCAACATGGTTCTCCCTTCTGTTAAGGGGCAATAAACAATAAAAAAGGGCCCTTTTAAAAAAATAAAAGTCAGAGGGCTCGCATCACCTTTAAAAATTTACAAAGAGCTTAATAAAACTGTAAAAAAGTGATAAAAGCAAAAAAATTCAAAATGAAAGGCAAGGGGGCCAAGGATAGCAAGAAACCCCCAAAGAAATTTTTTAAAAATTAAAAATCCCAAAAAAGCCAAGTCAGAGCAAGTACCCTTTTAAAAACCTGTAGGGGGAGGGGGCACTGGTGACCAAGAGAAAGCAGAGGTACAAAAAGGGTTTTCGCTCAGTATATACTATCAGGAGATGAGTTGGGGGGGTTGGCCAAGGCGGTCTGGGTGTCCCCAGTACTGAAAATACATTTTGTATAATTAATTGGTCGTGTAAAAAAAGGGGGGGGGAAAACCCAATTTAAAAATAAATAAAAGTGAACAAGGCCCCGGGCCCCTGATGGATTCACCCAAAGAGTTCTTAAGAGCTCAGCTGGGTTTATCAGTGTGCCCCTGTCATGATTTTTAGGTTTTTGGTGATGGTATATGCCGGGAGACTGGCGAAAGGCAAATTTTTATTTCCCCATCTTCAAAAAAAGGTTCTAAGTCTTGACCAGGTAATTATAGACCAGTAAATTTAACATTGTTGGGAAAAAAGTTTGAAGGCTCTTTTAGGGATTATACGGGAGTTGTTACAAACAAATTTATTAGTGATTCCCAGCATGGATTTACAAAAGGACAGAAGCTGTCAGCCCAATTGATTTTTTTTTTATAAAGAGGGAGTAGAAGTTGGATAGCGGGGCAGCTGTGGATATTGTGTTTTTAACTTTGCAAAGGCTTTTGCACTGTCCCGCAAAAGCTTTTGTTAGGAAAATAGAACCCTTTGGGGTTAGAGATAACAGGGTGTAATTGGTTTAAAAAACTGGTGTGGATCGTACTCGAGAGTGGTGGTAAATGAATCCTACTTGAGTGGTCCCCGGGTTGAGAGTGGTGTGCCGCAGGGCTCAGTTTTTGGGTCCTCTTTTATTTAATGTATTTTTTAAAGATATAGGGGAAAGGGTCAATAGCACGGTTTCGTTTTTTGAGATGACCCAAGCATGTAGGGTAGTGCAATCTATGGAAGTGCTCAAAAAAATTGCAAGCAGCCCTGGACACACTGAGTGCTTGGGCACCCATTGGCAAATGGGGTTCAATGGGGAAAAAATTTTTGAAAATTCGCATCTGGGGAGAAAAAAACGGATCTTTTGCTGGGGGGAGAAAAATTTAGAACGCTTGGGAAAAAATGGGGCTTCTTTAGCCATAAATACGAAAAAAAAGGAAATGGTCGGGGCCCAGGATTTTTTTGGGGGGGGGGGGGTTCATTTCCGCGTACAAAGCATTGGTGCGATCTCACTTAGAATTGCTGTTCGTTTGGGCCCCAGTTTATGAAGAGATTAAAAGAGCAGAGAGAAATACAAAAGAGCAACCAAAATTTAAGGGGAATGGGATCTTATTTTTGGGCGGGTTTGTAGAATTGAACTTATTTTGTTTGAAAAAGACGGCTTCGGGGGGGGACATGATTAATTTATTAAATATATAAATGGTCCCTACAAAAGTTGGGGAAAAAAATTTTTTCAGGTGAAGCCCCTCAAAAGACAAGGGGACTTCCTTGACTAGAGAAAAAGGATTTAAACCCCAAGGAGAAAAAAGCTTTTTTCACTGTAAGAACTGAAAATCTGTGGAATAGCCTGCCTGAGGAGGGGTCACGGCAGGAACTGTAGAAGTTTCAAGAAGGCTTAGATACCTCCTGGAATAAAGAATTTAAAAAGCGTACGAGCTAGGGAAAATTTTTGGTCCCGGCCGGGGGGCGGCTCTGGGGCGATATAGGGTCTATACGGAGCAGGGGTTGTTTTTGCCCTTTTGGGTTTGGGGATTAACCGTGGAAGCGGGCTTAATCCTTGTCTCTCTCCCCCCCACATTTTCCCCCCCTTGGTTGAACCGAGGACATGTGTCTCTTTTAACCTACTAACTATGTAAAAGTAACTAGTAACGTGAGTAGGGGTTCATTGCAGGGATAATCTGATTATTAAAGTGGGCAAACAAGTAAAAAATGAAAAAAACAAAAACAAAAAAAACCCCCATTTTTTAACCTTTTCCCAATACAAATTGCTTTTCATTTAAAAATTGTAAAAAAAAAGTACACATATTTGGCATCACTGTGTGCGTATAAACCCTGTGCTAAAAACTGTATTTTCCCCCCCCCTGAAACCCTACAAAAAATTAAAAAAAAAACAACATTTTTTTTTTTTATCCCCCCCGTGCAAGAATTAATAAAAAGCAACCAAAAAAATCCCCCTGACCTCAAAAAAGCACCAAAAAAAAAGTTATGGCTATTAGAAGAAAAAAAATGGAAAACAGCTGTGTTATTTAGGGGTGAAAAATACATCCCAATAACCCCGGGTTTTTCAGACTATAAGAGGCACTTTTTTGCCCCCCAAATTTGGGGGAAAAAATGAGGGTGCAACCTATATTTTGAATTCAGCAGGAGGTAGGAGTGGGGGCAATGCTGAGGCCGTGGGCTGGGGGGATGGGGGATGTTGTCCGAGAGCCCCAGTAAGGGGTCAAAAGCAGAGCTCTGCTGCGGAAGCTAGCGGGGGGGTTTTTTTTAACCCCTTCATGCAATGGATGTCCGAACATCTAAATGGGATAAAGGATGTATAAAGCGGGTCACACGCTAAGCCCCTCTATGCAGGGGACAGCGACTTTCCTTACACCGCTGCTACAAAGGGCCCCTGCCCGAATGTTTTTTGGACCCTAAAACGCCCCCCGGCAGGGGGGCACGTCTGGCACTGCAGGAAACTGACTCCCTGGGGGGGTGTAACGGTCTTTGGTATGGGAACCGCTGGGCCACCGCAGGCGTGGGGGAAACCCACACCGGGACGGAATCAAGTAGGTCCCCCGGGATTTACCAGAGCCCCCCGCAAACGGGGTGGATTGTGCGGCGGGGGTCTACCCCGGTCGCTTCCCCTGGCGGGACTTGCCCGCAGTGGCGGCCCCAAAGGGGAGGCGAGGTACAGATTCTAGGCAGGCCGTATCGGGGCAGGGAGAAGGTCAGGGGCAGGGGCTTGGTTCGTAGACATGGGCAGCAAAGGTCAGGACAGGCGCAGAGATTCGGGTCATAAAGTAGGCAGATGGTTCGGTACCGGAGACTAGACAAGTTTCCCGGGGGCTTTCCAAAGGCAGGAACACTAAAGGATCCGGGAAAAGGGTGCCAGGAAGGGCCGGACTTTAAAAAAAAAAAAGTGCCCGGCAACCCCAAATTTGGCGCACGTCCCTTAAATTTCACACTGCGGGGGGCCCCCCGTCCCTAAAGGGAGCGGGGCCGGCGCCGCCGTGGGACAGAGACGGCAGAGCAGGAGCGTGGCCCGGGGAAGGGAAAGCCGGCAGTGGGTGGGGGGTGGCGGGCCCCGGGCCCCAGTGCGGGACGGGGAGCCGCTCGGCGTCGGGGCCGGATGCGCCTGCGACCCCCGGACGAGGGTCGCAGGGGGGATCCGGGGCAGTACCCCCCCCCCCCCCCCCTTGGACCCCCTCTCTTCCCGGGGTGGAGGGAAATTTTTGGTGATGCGCGTTTCAGGTGTTTTTTCCCCGGGTCCCCAAGACCTTCCTCGGGCTTAACCCCTTTCCCCTCAAAGAAAAAATCGCTTCCCCCCTAGTTCTCCTCATACCCCAAGATTCCTTGCCCCAAAAAACATTGGAGGCACCCGCCACGACGGGGGGGGCGACTTCTGAGGGGGAAAACGGTTAAGGGCCAGGGGTTCATAGTGAGACAGGGAAAGAGTTTGGGGAAAAAAGCTGGTAGGAGGGGCCGGAGTTTTTTAGGGGCGGGTTAATCGACTAAGAACTTCAAAAGGGGCCCCCGAAGCGGGGCCCAGTTGTAGGGAAAGGCATTTGAGGGGACATATTTGGGATAGCCACACCTTGTCACCCGGGGGGATGCAGGGGGGGGGATTTTTTCTTTTTTCCGCTATCCTGGCGCTCGGGGAAACACGGGCGAGAAACCCGGCGGGTTGGGACCCGTGGGGTCTTCAAGTCCTGGACCAATGCACCCGCCCCCGGGGAACTTCGGTGGGGGGGGCCAGGGGGGAAAAAAAAAGGGGGAAGGGGATGCAGACCGTATACGATTTTAAAAGGGGGCGAGGGCCCCCGCGGACCGAATTAGAAAGTTATACGAAAATTCCGCCCATGGAAAGAAAATTTTGGGACCAGTCATTTTGGGCTTTGGAAAGAGACAAAGGGCGTAGGTAACACCCCAAGACCTGGTTGACCCTCCCCAAACCTGGCCTTTCGCCCCTGGGGGTGGAAAGCAGAAGAGAAGTGGGAAGCTTCACCGGGGTTTTGGGGAAAAACAAAAAAGCCCCCAAAAATTTGGAAAAAAACTGAACCCCTCAAATCCGAAAAATTTGCGGAGGAAGTCCATGCAGACGAAAGACAGGGGACGAAAGAAAAGTTTGCCAGGAAAAAAGAGCTACGGCAGGCCAGATACCCGGGACAAAATGCGCCATTTGGGGGAAAAACCAATCAGTGATCCCCCAAAAAACCAATTGTTGCCACCCAAGGAGGGAGATCGGTTACAAAGCCCCATCGAAATTTTGGGGTCCTTGGCTGAGTAGGGATGGGAAGGGGATGAGTAGGCCTGCCGGCTTTTTGGAGGGGGCGTCTTGTTGCGGGCACAGAGTTACAAGACTCAACGAATTTTCCTTGACATTTTAAAACGAGCTTGGAAACCAAAAAAAACCGGGGATAAAAGAAATGTTTTTAGGCCCCGGGGAGGGACCGGCCACCAAGGAGAAAACCCCCATTTAAAGTTTCTTTCTCCCGGAAGCGGGGCCTTACGTAGGTTTTCCCCGAAAAAAACCTTCCAAAGGCCCAACGGGGGCCGCCGAAGATAAAAACGTTTTTGGGGGAATTTTTGTTTCTCCCCAGTAGTCTCTTCACCCACCACGTCAGAAAGGGAAAGGGAGAGAGCGTCGGCTTTTTTACGTTCTTTTTTTTGGGGCCGGAAGTGGATTGGAATTTGAACCGGGGAGAAAAGACGACCCCCCTTCCTGGCGTGGGTTAAAATCGCTTTAGCCGTTTGGGGGTATTGAAAGGGTTTTTTTGGGGCCCAAATTTGTGCGGGGAAGGGGTTGGCCCAGCACCTTTAGGGAAAAAAACGGGCCCTTCCCCCAAAGCCCCAATTTTATAGCTAGGAGCTCCCGGCGGGCCAAAAAGTGGGAGTTCCCCTTTGGCCGAGGGAGAACGTCTTGGAAAAAAAAACCCCCAGGTTACAGCTTGCCCGTGGGCCCCTTTTTTCGTAAGAAACTGCTCCCCCCCCCCAAAAACGAAAGGGATTTACTTCCAAAAGAGAAGGGTCTCGTGGGGTTTCCGGGGTTTCGAAAAGGGGTAGATGCTTGGAAAAAGGCCCCAAAATTGAGCTTAAAAGAATGCCTTCAGTTTCGGGGGGCCCCTGCGCCGGGTTTTGCATGGGGTTTGGCCCCTGCAACAAGGCTGGGCATTTTTTCTGGATCCATCCATAGGGCCCTTTGGGCAGAAATGATGTTTTTGCCAGAAAGGGAAAGGGTGGTTTGGTGGAAGAGGCACTTCCCCAGCTTGGCTTAAGATGGGTTTTTCTCGAAAAAGCTTCAAACCTGCGAAAAATGGTGCGGGGGGGTTTTGAAGTCAAAGGGGAGTCAAACCCAAAATAACATCTAGGTAAACCACTACGCAGGTGTAAAGGGGGATTTTTTAAATGTCATTAGGCTCCTGGGGAAGGGGCAGCAGGCGAATTTCACGCCGAAGGGGGATCACCAGGTACTCAAAAATGGGCCCCTCCCTGTTTTGAAGACCGTCTTTTCCCTTCCTCGCCCCCTTTCGGATTCGGGGCCAAAATTTTTAGGCTCCCCCTTTAGATCCAGCTTTTTAAGGGAAAATCCCTTGCCCCCGAAAACGGTCAAAACTCTTTTGAAACAAGGCAGGGGGGTACCGGTTTTTTTCACCCTGATCTTGTTCAGACCCCCGGTTTTGTTTTTTGCAGGGCCCTAAAAAACCGACCTTCTTTTTTACGAAAAAGAACCCCCACCCCCGGGAAAGGAGGGGCTTTTCGGGTTTAAGCCCTTTTCCGGGGATTCCCCCTGGACGTACTCCCCAATGGGTTGTGTCTCTGGAACAGATTAAAGGGGGGGGCTCTGCCCCGAGGAATTGGGGCCAGGCCAAAAAGGCAATCGGACAGTCCTAAGGACGTGCGGGGGAAGACTCTCAGCTTGTTTTTTTAGAGGGAAAACATCACGTACCCAGAAAACTCGGGGGGCCCGGGCTGGGCAGCGGCTCAAAGAAGGGCGAGCGGGGGGGGCAGGAAAGCACCGGGCGAGGGGGCCAAACAAAAAAAACGCCCCGACCCGTTGGGGCCCCACGAGTTAAATTTCCAGACAACCAGTCCAGCTAGGAGGTTTGGGGCCCCCACCATGGAAAGGGCCGGGGGAGGACCGCCGGGCAGGAGCGGGGCAACACGTAGAAGGAGATCTTTTTTCCTTATGTAGGCCCTCCCCACGTGGAAGGGGGCAGTGGCTTTTGGGGGCAAAAAAATGGAGGGGGTCGAAAGCAGCCCCCGCTGACAGACGAGATAACGGCGGTTAAAACCCGGCGGGGCCAACCCAAAAACCCATACTGTTTCACCAAGACCCGATGGATAAAAGTTTCCCGGGGTGACCCGAATCCAGAAAGCTGGACTTGGAAAAGATTCCAGCTTCAGGGCACGACCTGTACTTGGGATCAGGCCCGGCGTAGAGAGGAGGAGTTTTCCCCCTAGGAATGCCTCTCCTACAGAACCTTGGTGGGGAGTTTCCCGCAAGCCCGGGACAACCCCCTCCGGAAATGTTTGGGCTGCCACAATAAAGGGACAAGTTCCTTTGCCCAAACCTGGGCCAAAATCTTTCTCCCGTGAAAGAACCCGAAACAATCGAAGGGCTCCTCGGGGGGTTTGGCGACCCCGTGGGGGCAGGGGGCTTCTGGAAAACTGGTGCCAGGCCAGGAAACCGGGAGGGGGGCCCGCTGATGCTCTTGCCCAAGTTCCTCTTTTCCCCTTCAAAGAAGCGCACGTCAATGCGGGTAAACTAACCGGATCAAGTCACTGAGGGGAAAATGGGGGTGTCTCTAGGGGGGCAAGACGTTCTTAACTCGGCTTTTAAGGCCCTTTCTTGAAGGTGGCCCCAGGTGTGGCCTCAAACATGAAAAGTTCTAGGCTAAAGTGCGGAATTGCCCGAAAATTTTCCCCCAAAAATCCCACTGGCGTAGGGTTTTGGGGTTTTGGCTGTCCAGCGGGGGAGGATGCACGGGCCCGGTTCCTCGAAAACCCCTGCGGAACTCACTGAGGAACGACTGTAGGGCCGCCCCTTTACCGAATTTGTTTCCCGTCCCACAGAGGTGAAGCCCATGCCAGGGCCCTTCCCCGGGGAGCAGGCTAACACAAACCCCTTTCGCACGTTCGGACAGGGAACCCGATCGGCGATTTACTCCACGTGGGATAGAAAATTGGGTGATGGGAACCCCCCGCAGGGGTTTTTGGGGCTCTGTCGTAAATTGGTCCCGGGAGCAACCCCCCGGGAAACTTGGGAAACCCCCCCGAGCCACAGGAACCGTGAGGGGAGGGAAAAACCACAGGGGAAAGGGGAAGGTTGCTTTCTTGCTGGGGCGTGACGGGGTTGCTGCAACATGGTTTGGCAGCGGGTTCAGTTGCTGCGCCTGTTGACCTTTGTTGCTGTGACCCGGCGGGCAACAACGGTCGACAAAATCCCCCCGGCTGGGTTTTAAAAGGCCCCTTGGGGGGATCCATGGCCGGACCCCACTGTAACCGGGCTGGGAGGGGGAAACCGGTGGACCACCGCAGGCGTTGGTGGGAAGCCCCCACCAGGGAAGGGGGAATCTAAGTAGGACCCGGGATTCACCAGAGCCCGCCGCAAAGCGGGATGGATTTGCTGCAGCGGGAATCAAACCAGGTCGTTTTCCAACGGGCCCGGGACTTGCCTGCGGTGGCGGCCAAGGGTAGGTGAGGTACAGATTCGTGGCAGTTCGTAGTCAGGGGACAGGAAGAAGGTCAGGACAGGCGGCTCTGGTTCGTAGACGTGGACAGGCAGAAGGTCAGGACAGGCGGCCAGGCAAGAGATTCTGTGGTCCGTCTTATGTTAGGCTGATGGTTCGGTTACACGGTTAGACTAGGACAAGACTTTCAGGAGGCCACTTTCTACAAAGGATAGACCTGTTGAAGGATTCCGGCATAGGCTGCCAGGGAAGAGGCCGGGACTTAAATGTGAACAGTGCCGGCAATGGACAATTACCGGCACACATTCACTTTTAATAATTTAACCATGCACCTTAGGGAGCGGTGGGGCCGCAAGCGTTTTGCCGTGGGGACAGAGTCGGAAGAGCAGGAAGCTTTTGTTTTTTTGGCGCGGTAATGTTGAATACGCCAGCTCTGTTTGGGGACAATGGGGGAGTTGAGAGGGCGTCCCGGACAGAACCCGACGTGGTGGGACGGGGGGTGAGCCGCTGGCGTCGGGGCGCTCGGATGCGCCCTTGCGATTTGTGCGTTTGGAAGAGGGGTCGCAGGGGCATACGTCGTGGAACCACGGTGTAGCGTTTTACTGTTTGGTAAGCCTTTGTTATGTTTGGTCCAAGCTTCTGTTTTCTGAGGGGGTCAAATTTCAATTAGGGTCCCCGCAGTGTGGTTCTGGGGATTTTTTGCTACACCGTCTTGGGATAATTTTGACTCCTTGGGTGAGATTATGCGGGGTTTGGGAAACCCCAGGATTGGAGGGAGGATTATAGTTGGTGTTTGTATGTCTTCCTTTTTTCTTAATTATGCTTCCAATCACAGTTCGATTTTCTTCAAACCAAAGCTGCTTGCCTATTGCAGATTTTCAGTCTTCCCAGCTGGTGCAGCTTCTACAAGTTTGTTTCTGGTGTCCTTCGGGAAAGCTCCTTTGGGTTCTTTCAACCATAGGGGAGTTTGGGAGTGTGAGTGTTTGAGGTTTGTGGGACATGTGTCTTTTTAATACTGGATAAAGTTCTAACCTGAGGTGCCTTATACTAAACAGGTAATGAGTGGAGGGACAGAGGAGCCTCTTAAGAAGGAAGTATAACAGGGTCTGTGGAAGAAGGGGAAGAAATTTTGTGTGTTTGTAGGGACCTCGTAGAATAAAAGTTACTTATTTTTCCAACCATAATTGCAATAAATTCTTTTCCAAAAATCAGGGACCAATCGTTTATTTTCGGGATCTTGCCTTGGAGGAAAGGACTCAACATACACTGCTACACGTGTGTGCCAACCTTGTGAAGACTTACAGAAAAAACGTTTGCCTCTGTCCATTGCCAAACAAAGGGATATATTAAACAACATATTGAGGTATTGAACGTATGTTATAAACCAAATACCTTCTATTTCCTTCATTATTTGCAAAAATACATTCTTTCAAATCAGGGACAGTGTGATTTCTGGATTTGTTTTCTCCATTTTGTCCCTTTCTCTTAGATATTGAGGTGCTAATCTATTGATGTCAATTACAGGACTCTCTCATCTTTTTTAAAGTGGGAGAACTTGGTGATGATCTAAAATACTTTTGTTTTCCCCACTGTTTAACTTTTCCATTGTGTAGGACAGAGTGTAGGAGCAGGATGTAAATCAGATGGGAAAAATTTTGTGATGCACCTGGGCACACAGGAAATACTTTCTGGATTTTGTAAGATCAGGTCTGTTTTTCATAGTTGGTAAGAGTGATTGCACCGAGGCCATCCGTCCTGTAATACCTTGGCAAGCATCTGAATGTGGAAATTAGAGGGGGGGGACTATGGGCATATGTAGAATGTTGGCACTGACAGTCCAGTAATAAATTAGCTTCTTTAAGGCAAAAATGCGGCCAGAAATATATTGAACCTTCTGCAGCCTCCTACTCATACAAGCCCACAGTGTAGTTCCAGTTATCGGACAAGACTCAGGGCAGACCACCTTTAATAACCTGGTCTGGCTGTTCTTCTTAAACTTTATGTTTGCCAAGGTTTGCGAGTTCACAACATTCATAAATGTGTCCTAATTTCTTAACAAATTGTGGTGCAACGACCCCCAGAATACGCCCCAAAATCTTTAATGGGGAATTACAAAGTGTCGGGGCTGGTCCGAGGATTGTGCACAAAAGATATGGAGTGCGGAAGGTTTATGTTTATTGTGCTATAGAACAGGGTCTTACGACCAGTTTTTTATGGGTTTTGTACTGGCAGAAAAACTTGGTACATCCACCGTTTTTTTCATACATGTCGGGAACCTAAGGGTGCTAGGTTTGTGTCTCTTGCTCTGGGTAGCTTGAGAGGGTAAATGTGGGTTGAAAAAAATCCAGGAATGGGACCACCTTGTGGATGGGTGTGTGACTCTAATTGGTCTAACTAGAATTTGGACACTGGTTCAGCCAGCGCCTGTAAGCATAATGTCTAGTCCAAAGGAAACTTTGTCTTTGTTGCCCATTAGAAAAACCAATCCGAAGCTCTCTTTTCACTTTCTACAGTGCTCTGAAAAAAATGAAAAGGGGAGTTAGGGTTGTTGCTATAGGGGCAACAAGGAAAAAGTTTCTTAAGACCTAGATCACTTTTCAATTTACCATGTCCCCCATAGTTCTGTTATTTTCAGTTGCAATGGTTTAAGGAGTTGTATCCATCTACTGGCAGAGTTGTGTTTAGTTTATGGCAGCAGCTGTAGTCCTGGAGAAAGTTTGCCTTGACAACTTTAAGCTTTGGTTGTTTAGCAGAGCATTTTTTTTCTAGCACAATTAGTGTTGGTCAATAATTGGTTTTCCCATTAGTTTATTTAAAAGATTGTAAGTCCAATTATCATGACATTAGCTGTGTAAACATGTAGGCAAAGCATACATACCAACTCTCCCAGGTTGTGCATGAGACTTTAGTTAATATGGGGGACCTCCTGATCCCCCATATTTGGTGAACAACGCACAGCCACATGGCTAGCAGGGGCTTTTTTTTAAGTGTTGTGGGGTGCCTGACCAGGCAGCGGTCTGACGGTGGGGTTGGACCCCTGCAGCTGGGTGGACTGTATAGGTATAGCTGTGTGGGGGTAACGTACAGGAATCCTTGTCCTTCTGAATTTCCCACCATCTGAGTACTTTGTTTTCTTTCTGTGAGCTCTAAATCCTGTTTACTAATTTGTGGTTTTCCAGATATGCTTGGCCAGTGGACCATTGCTGTTGCCTGTGCATTTCTGGTATTTGTCCTCTTGGTCTATACTTTTTAGTGATGGTATATGGTCTTGGTCTGTATTCTGATTGTGTGTGTCCATGCCTGCATTTGGCTAGCTATTTCTAAACGGTCTTTTGGGCCTTTGGAATCTTCTCTTCCTTATACTCTGCCACCTTCAGTTTGGGTGTCATGTGACGATCCTTTGTGTTGTGTGTTGCGATCACAATTAACCAACTACTAAAGTCTTGGCACATTTATTGTTATGTTATGAAATGTTATATGTATAACTTATCTACTGTGGCCTTTGTTCTCCTATAAAAGAATTTACTAAATGTGACAAAACTATATACCAATGTTATAGTAGTATTTGTTGCAGCTGTCACCATTACATGTGTAGAAGCCTTGTACCTCCAATATAGCTTAAACCATTATTCAGAGAAAAACGTATTATTTATATTAAAAAATTATTATATAAACCTATACATTTATTTTGGAAATTATGGAGTATACAAATTTATTCCTCTATACAAATAACATGTTTAGAGCCAAGTACCTTTTTATGTCATAAATGTATTGTTTAGGTCACTACAGATGTAACAATACCAAATATTGTATATGAATTCATAAGTCTTGAGACAGATATTTAGTAAATTTTATTCCAAAAAAAGTAAACAGTAATAAACAAGTCCGAACTCAATAATTATTAAAAATGGTTTGTACACATTTAAAGATAGTATTGGATAGCAAAATTCTGGTACGGCAGGGGACAAAGGTGTTCTCCCCAATCCTTACCAAAGAACCCTGGTCAGCGGGCTTGGGACAAGTGTGCATGAGTATTATAAAGAGGAGAATTTTATCTCCCAGCAGTACAAAAGATTGGTCATGATCAAGTACAGCAAGCCAGTCCTCATTTTCCCCTATGCCTGCTGCAGGGTACAAAAGATCAGCATGTTAAAATACAAGCCAGTCCACATTTTCCAATTCTAATTGATTACTGCTGGGAACAATACATACAGGAGGACCAGGAAGTCTTACCATTAACACTATATATAAAAAAGATGCATGTTTTTTCTCCCTCATCGGAACATGGAATCAGAATAAACCATAACCAGTATTTTGAGTGGTCTGTTGTAATTGAACCAAATAATTATCTTATTATTGGCACACTAATACCAGAAATTTCAATGGCGAGGCTTTGATTAATTTTTTAATCGTGTTTTTATTACTTTCTGCCAAAGTCAAAAGTTTTACAATTACATTTCATTAGTAATTTTTGGTAGCCCATAACCCTCTAAAAACTGTATGGCTTGGGTGAATACATTTTGGGTTTATCACAATAGTTATGTAACATTTTGGACCATTCCTCCATGGACAGATACGATGTAACCTGAAAAGCCATGTTAGAGGCGGCCATGATAGCACCTGCCTTTTTCAAGCTTTGCCCTTAATTTTTCCAATTAGGTTTTTGGGATCAGGGCTTTGTTTGATGGCCATCTCCAAAACATTGGACTTGGATTATCCTTAAGCCACTATCTTGTAACCAATTTGGCAGTATATGGATTCGGGGTCATTGTCCATTTGAATAAGACCCATTTCACCCACAAGCTTTAACTTCCTGGCTTGATGTCTTGAGATGTTTGCCTACAGTTAATTGGGACAACATTAATTTCTATTTCCTTTATATGCAATCTGTTTTGTTGGAAGTTAACCCAGTCCCTTCTGCAGCAATAAACAATCCCCACTACATTTGACGGGCTGCCACCGCCGTGTTTCATAGGGTTGGGTTAAGGTGTTCTTAGGCTTCCAAAAAGTTCCTCCACCTTTTTTCCTCCAAACAGAAAACATTATATAGCCCACACAGTTATTTTTGTGTTTCATCGACTAAACAGGCATATCACCAAAATAGTATATGTATTTTTGTTTGTTTGTCCCTGTGGTGCCAATTGCAAGCATTAGATCTGGCTTTTATATTGTTTCCATTTGGGAAGAATGGTTTATTTCCTGGTCAGAGTTCAGCCTTTCAGGGCCATGTAGATAACAGTACTCGTATTCACTGTGGATAATGGACCACAAATCTCTCCAAGCTCCCCACCGCATTTCACAACGGTCTTTTGGTTTTGTTCCTTGGGTTGATATGTCTACGTCAGTCCAAAGCCCGTTTATCTCTGAGACCACAGGGAATAACTCATGTTTCTCCCTTCATGAGGATTGATGGCTGGTGACAATTTCCAATCTTGTTTGTACTTGCTCTATTATTGCTTTTGTACAGATGAATGAGGCCACACTTCATAGGTTATCTCTGGATATTTGCACCCAAAGGTTTTTAATGTTGTTTTTTACCAGATTGTTGCATGTCCACAAATTCTCTTCTCTCTCTGAATGGTCTTGTGCTGGTTTTTATTTTACTTCTCCACATGATTGGTTGTTTTTACACACAGAAGCAGTTGTTTATTGTGGTTGTGTGTATTAAAAAATAACTTACACATGTGTGTGTCTCTTTAACTCTGATGTTGGCATTTAAATCATGAAAGGCTTCCAAGGTCATGGACCTCTATTTCAGACAGGCTGTCCAAACTGTTTAAAGGCATAGTACTCTTCCTAGGTGTATGGCATACGCTTGATTTTGCAGAAAGTAATAAAACATGCCTTAAAAAAAATTCCCTCTTTCTCTCTCATTATTCTGGCTTTCATTTGGCACAATCTTAAATTATTTTGTTAATTTCCTAATTGGATCCTAAAAATGCTGGTAAGGTTTTAGTCTGATTTCAGTATGTGTAGAAAAACATTGGCTTATGTTGTCTTTAGATATAGTGTAAACTTCTGGTTTCAACTGTAGCTACTCATAGCATATCAGTATAAATAAAATATTTGTATGGATATGAGTAACACGCTGATTTCTAATAAGACATGTACAAAAAACGTGTTTGAAAACAGTTAAGGTCAGATGTACAAGGGGCTGGGTGACCCTAAAATCAAGTGCTAGTTCCTTTGGGTTCCCCCTGTTTTGCACTTCTAGTGGTTTACAATGTGAGATGTTAACCCAACATGGGACTATAAAAAGGCATATTTCAGGAATATATGTGATTACTAACAAGCTCTTCAGTGACCACATTGTTGTGAGTTCCACAACATTCATATTCTTTTAATTTAAATGCAAAATCAAGAATACAGTTTGTGTAAAAATCCATAAATTACATTGTGAGGAATTACAATTTAGGACAAATTGAGATGGGGTCCAAGCAGTATTTTTATCTTTCTAGCGTTAAAAATTGGCCTGGCTTTCAGGCTTGTTAGAAATGTGCATTCAAACGCACAGCGTGTGGAGACAACATTAATGGCACGTTTATCAGTCTTGACTGTGCTTTAAAAAGGAGTTACACCTCAGTGCTTCCCATAATAATAAACAGGGGTGTGTGGGTACAGCTCCGACACTCCGAGATGTGATTGGCATGTCTGGAGCCAGCTGTCAGTGATAAAGGGTCAGTCTTGCTGGTCACAGTTATCTCCTTGCTGGAGTAGCACACAGGTTTTCTGACCAAGATGAAAATGTACTCTGTATAAAAAGGTATTGTCTCTTCAAGTGAGCTTGTTTTTATGCTGCTAGTTTTTATTGGATTTCTGCACATAGTGTGGATAGTGAGATTATACCGATTGGTATTTTGCATATTTATTTTCCTGTGGACTGAATGTCTAAATATCAGACTCTGTTCCCATTGTGCTTTAGCACTACGATTTACATATGCACCAGCAGGACAAATAGAGCACACTATGTATTCGTAGTGTCCCACCGATCTGACATATGCCACACAAGTTGCCTTTTAGCACCGCAAAGCTGGTAAACACCAATATAGTGTGGTTTTTTGCATTTTGAAACCAATAAAGCCATACAAATATCATCTGATGGTGTGCAGGCTCCACCACATACATGGTAAAATATATAATCAAGTCTGATTAGAGGCAAGGTTCCACTGAAGGGAATCGTCTGCTCCATTTACTAAGCATAAACGAGTGTAGTAAGCCCAGAAAATCAAACAACATTTTTTTCTTGACTACACCATAAAATATAGTCACAAACAGTAATAAAAGTATTTATTTTTTTTTTTTACAGTGGAACATTTTTTGTGACATATAGTATGTCTGTACAGTGGGATACATTGGGAAATACTTCAAACATCTATCTCAGACAGAAAGCTCTGATGTAATGTTAACAGAGCTTAAAGGGGTTCTCATTACATCAATTCATCTCACTTCTATTCTGTTTTCTCAGTTTTATTTTTTAATTCAGGGGTGTTTACTGATTTCACTTGCTAATACTGGTCTGCAGTCACGAACTGATGAGGCCACCAGGTCTGTAGCTATAGCGACCAGCGCTTGCAGCCTATCAGGAGAGATCAAACAGTTCTGTAGCCATAGCAACCTGAAGAGCTGATGCAGCCCATACCAGAGGGGATAACTAGGAATAGGTCGGACACTGCTTATGGACATATATTGCAAAGTGACTTGTTTTTGCGATCTTTAACATAAAAAGCAATCCTAGTAGTGAGCCAACCCCTGTAAAGGGGTGATTTATGCAGCCCTATCTGAAAACAGGATGTGATGAAGGGAGAGAAGCAGAGCTATGAGATATATGGGTGTATATGTTTTGAATTTGAGTAAAAAGCAGATACAATTGGTGAAAGTCAGACTGAAAGTGCTACTTAACCCACCCACATACAGTAATTGACAGTTTGCTCTCTACACACTGATGTCGAGAGACCTGTCAATCACTGCTTGAGGTCGAAGTAACAGGACTCCTACAGTCCCTTAAGGAGTCCGCTCAGAATTTACTTAGCAATCTGGTCCAAATCATATACCCCTATATTAGTGCTCAGTCTGTCTATCACATCCTGCTCTCAGATAGTGCATTATAAACCAACTAACGGATTCACTTCAAAGTTAACCCGGCAGATGGTTTATGCCATGACATCACTTCTGAACATGCCACAAATTTACAGCTCTGAACAGGGATTTAAGTACAGGCACATGGGTGCTGCAGCCAATCATCGGCAACGTCCCCATTCGGAAGTGATGTGAACTGAAGACTGGGGAGACGCAACGCTGGAACCAAAGTATACATTTTTTTATTTTACTGGGGCCCCAGGAGCTAGTGGTATTTTTTTTTTATAGGAAGTGGAAAACACACTCTGATCTGTCTAGGCATATATTTATCAGAACTGTCAAACAGTAAGATGGTCCTTGTTGCCCATAGCAATCAGGGCTCCGCTTTCATGTCTCCAGAGCAGCATAGGAAATGAAAGTTGAGCGCTGATTGTCTTTGTTGCACACCGCAACCAGTTTTCGGATCAGTTCACAAAACGTCTTTCAGCGTGGATATCATTGTTTCCTTGTTGAAAATTAGGCATTTGCACGCACGAAATGACACCGACGGCGCGATTTCTGTCTCCTACACTTATTATCAGCTCGTTATCCGACTCCAAGGATTGACCTGTCAGTTCTTTGCAGGCGTGGACATTACATGCTGATAATACTAAAGATAAAATCAGCATGTGAATGACTACGCCGATTTTACATAGGGTATAGTATAAATTGCTTTACAGTTTAGTAGGATGCAGAATCGGTGCCCACAATCCCTATCCAAAGCTGTTGTGTGAACATACCTTTACTGTTAGGCAGTTTTATAAAAAAAAAAAAAAAAAAAAATACTAATGCGCTGCTCAAGCCCATATCACAGTTCTCTGTTGGCCAAAGACTGTATCGGATCTTTCCCACTAAAAGGCTTTCCTGAAGTCTTCAGACAGGATCTGATCCGTTCCCTCACGAAACAATTCAAGAAACACCACCCATCAGACAATCATTCAGGCAAGAAAAAAAAACAATTTTATCCTGAAACAAAACAAGTGAAAACAGCATTTAATTGTATAATTATGCCAACACAGGTCATATACAACAAACATTTACAGCATAACAATAGGATACACAAAGGAGTTTTTATTTTGAGCAGAGGTAAAATAGGTCAACATTTCTTGAAGAGAAATGTTAGCCAACAATGAAAATGTACAGGCAGTCCCCGACTTACACCTGTCTCCTAGTTACAAATGGGGACTGATGGGGCAGCATGCTGCCATCACTCACCGAGTCCCACCCCACAATAACAGCAGAACATTAGGCTATGTTCACACGGCCATCTGCGGGACGTAATTCAGTCCGTAATTACGCGCCGGAGTGTGCCAATTACGGGCTGAATCCGTCCCAGTAACTACGGTAATGCACAGTTCTCATAGAGGACTATGGATTACGTCTCCTCTCCCTGCTCGGCGAATACGCCGTGGGGGGAGATAATTCACATGTCACTTTCTAGCGGAAATGATTCCCTTGGCCGGCAAAGTGCCGCCCCCGCTCCTTTCCCCGCTCCCGCCCAGTCCGTCCACCGGCGTAACGCGGGGCGTAATACGCCCCCGCAGTTTAAACCGTGTGAAAAATAGCCTTACAATCCTACCTCTGCCCACAGTGTCTTCCAGCCGGCACCACAGCTTTTTCTCTTTTTTTTTGGTGTGTGAACCTTCCTCCCGCCTGGTACAGGAAACATCGGTTTTCAGGCCGGCACAACTGCTCTCCCTCATGCCACTTTATTCTTCAACTGGCTGTTCTTACTAGCCGTCTCCAATAATATAATATACTATATTAACACCCATGCAATTAGTACATCTGTGCCATGCCGGCATTTGTGGAACTAAACTGCCAGCATGCCAGATGTACTAATTGTATGCTGCAGATTAGTACACGTGTTTAACATGTGCTGATGTGGCATACTGGTACCTGTAGTTCCATAGCAGCCAGTAGCTGTGGAACTACAGGTGCCAGCATGCCACAGCAGCACGAGACATTGACGTGAAATCTTCTAAACAGAGGCACAGCCAGCAAAACAAAATGTAAAAGGGATGTTAAATATGAAAAACTAAAAAAAAAAAAATTCTAGCTGGAGCTAAATTTGTATGCAAGTCAAAATGGGTAAATTTATTAAATTTAACTTAAGGACAAACCTACATTCCCCATCCTGTTCGTAACCCGGGGACTGCCTGTACTACTTAATTTGGGGCATTACTATAACCTTCAACAATGCTTAAAGAAAGACTATAGGTTTATAAGATTAGATCACTGTCAAAGTAAAGACAATCTGGGGCATACAATGTCAACAAAAATTTTAGCATCCTAAATAGGAAGAGATCATAGACATGGTTATCAATGTGCACAGATGGTCATTGAGTATCTAAAAATATGCCCTTTCCTCATAGCCCCAGACATAGCAAATCTTTAATTCAGGGAAATGAATACTGTTTAGAAAAGTACTATTCTCAGATTAGGTTTCGTTTAGGCACTACAGTGCTCACAGCCAGTTTCACTAACCATTTTGCTGGCTGTAAAAAAAAAAGAGAAAGTTCCTTACGTCCAGCTACCTACATTAGCGGTGATTAAGGGGCGCTCTTGTGTGCAGGGCCCTCATACCTTGTGTCTCATCTGTAAGTAGCTTTTCATTGTGCAATCTATGTCTTTGTCTGTACCTACACCCTCCAAATTGTAAAGTGCTGCGGAATATGTTGGCGCTGTTTAAATAAAGGTTATTATTATTATTCCATTTGCCATACTGCACAGGATGCATGCGAATATAGCAACATGGCACTTCTCCCCCTCTTCAGAGTAACATTCAGCTTCATGTGTAGAAATACAAACTTCACTTAAAAAGCAAGAAATTGCCTGTATAGCCATCAGTGCAACTTCTGGCTACAAGTGTCTGATCTGGGAGGGATCCTATATATTCTGACAGGTAAGGTGCAGGTCCCCTAACCCAAACAGAAATGAGTGACAAGTATCCCATGGGTTGGTCCAAATTGTCAGACATTGATAATGCATCCTAACAATATACACAGTTGTGTATAGTGTTATTAACAAAAAAAAAAAAAACACCTTTTAAAAAGGAGTAATCCAGTATTGGCAAATTGCTTGTCATTTGTTTGGGGATGATTAGAATCGAAGGGTAGAAAGACAGGGAGGAGGGAACACACCACACACACCCTTTCAAGCCCACAAGTATTAGCACCCCCACGGCAGCCAGTTACAGGCCTTAGCAGTTATGTGTCAGAGGGGGTGGTTTTGGAAAGAACTGCGGGTTTTAAGTGAAAAGAAAGGGAATTGGCCCCCAAAATTACCAGGGGCGGGAACATGGGGAATAAGCAGGTTTAAAACTTTTTGTAACATCTATTCTTCTATAAAATCACCCCTGAGTGACTGATGAGCATTTCTGAATATTGGAAAACCCCTTTAAGAGTGATGTACTATGTTATGAAATGATCCTGTTGACAGCCCTACAGTACTTTTACAGCACAAACTTGGCCTTCAGTATCACACGGAGAGACTCTGCCACCTGCAGTTCATACACGTATATCAGTGTCACATATTCCTAAAAAAAATGGTACACATGCCTATAAATACATAATACTTGTTTTACTTCTTTATTAACATTTTCAGCTCATTACAGATGAATAAAGTGGTTAAACGCTGAAATATTATTGAATTGGTTTTTTTTTGCATGAGTGATAAAATAGAATAAAATTAAACATACACAAATAAAAACCATTTATGCAATAGTAAACTTTGCATTTGTTTAAACACCACACATACAGTAGAGTCACAAGTTGTATAAATAAAACACTCACATAACATGCACATATAAAAATAGATGCATATGGGAAAACCGCTTCATCTAGATTTACTTTAGTGGCAAAAATGTTGTCAGTCCATTACTGCAAACAAATCCGCACCAAAAACAATTCGCTTTTGAAATGCACAAGGACTAATAAAGTACCAAGAGTTCATAACTACTCAAGTCAGAGTCCTTGTAAGTATTCAGTTGCTGCTGCTTACGGTAGAGCCCCTAATGGTGGAAGAAGAAATTCTAGTCTCAACGCCACATATATCAATCTAACGCAGGGGCAAAACCATCTGTGAAGAGGTGACCAGTCTGTATGGAGGATGCAGTCCCAATTATTCTTCAGGGGTAAAAGCATCTTTACTGTCTTGGTGTCAGAGTTGAAAAGCATAGCAAATAGCTATAGACAGAGCAGGTCATATCAAGAGTAATACCGACTTTTGTGTCCAGATGATACAGTTAAAGGAAGGGTTACGGATGAAAGGGAAGATACCTCCCAATAAAGACTATGCGACAGGAAAAGTCTATATAGTATAATCATGGAGAGTGACTGAGACAAGATGACTCCCACAGTGATCACCTAATGAAGAAAAAACACTGTTAGCATGTGATCTTTACAGAATGCTAAAATAGGTCAGACTGCTACAATGAATAACCATGTATTCTAGTATTAATACTTTAATTAGAATAGGCTACGTGCACACAGTCACAAGCTTTTGAAGTTTTCCTAACATAATTGAGTTGGCTAACATGTCTTTGGCACAAAGATGTGCTCACCATCACTAGTGGCTTATCAGTCAATTGCCAAATACAGATTATTGCCTACTCAGCAAAAGACAAAGGGATTTGTGTACACACATATTTTTTATATAAATATATAAATATATAAATATATATAATATAAAAATATATTATAAAAATAATATCAGAAAAAAAAAATAAATTAAAAAATTTCCTCGGCGGCGCTCTTGGGAGGATAAAAACCAAACGCTTCCTTTTTCAGGTGTTAATTGTATAAAAGAGAAGAACTCTCATAAAAACACTGTAACTTAACGCGTTTCGCATGGTAAAATCCCATGCTTCATCAGAAGTAATAAACTGACATTCAAAATAGCAGGTTCATATACTAGTCTAATTGGGCGGATCGAGGGGTCTGTTCAATCATTGTACTTTTTTACACAGATACTTTCCACTCAGCGATCCTCACTGGGCGATACTGAAGTCAATCACAGGACATCGAATTGAATTTTATAATCAGTGTAAAGAAAGCTATAAAATTTGGTTGATGGTAACATCAATCATGCTGACCCACAACAATAGTTTATACGAATGATCGTGATTTTTCATGAAACAAACATTGAAGTACAGTTTTGCATACAGTGTATAAATAACTGAATCGCACAAAGCAAATCCAATAAAATGTTAAGACCTCGTATTTTTTTACTTCGGAATAAATTGTAAGAAACAACATAAAGGTCTTAATTTTTTTATTGGATTTTGTTTGTGCGTTTTCAGTTATTTTATACACTGTATGCAAAAACTGCACTATCAATTTTTGTTTGCATAAAATCAGATCATCCGGTATAAACTATTTTTGTGGGTCAGCATATTGTGTTCCCATAACCAAAATTATGCTTTCTTTACACGATGTTTCAATTCAATTCGATGTCCGTATTGACTTCAGTATCGCCCATGAGGATCGCGAGGGGAAGTATTTTGGGTAACAAGTCAATATTGAACAGCCCCCCCTCGATCACGCCCAATTAGACAGTATATGAACCGTATTTTAATGTCAGTTTATACTTCTGATAAAGCGGGGTATACCTGCAAACCTTAATTGGTATGGTTTTTTAAAGTGAAGTCCTTCCTTTTATACCAATAAACACCCTGAAAAGGAAGGGTTTTTTGACTTTTTAACCTTTCCAAGAGCGAGCAGTGCCGTAATTTTTTTATCTGATTTCTATTTTATACCGCGTGTATGAGTTACACGGGGCTTCACCGATACCTGGCTGCCTATACGGAGAACCTATAAGGAGGAACTATACTTTTATAAAGAGTGTGCCTCAGCTACATGCACAACTCCTAGAGGTGACACATTTATAGAAATAGCAACTTCAGTCTGTTCATACTTCACTATTGCGGCTCTTCTCTTTTTTTCCCTATACTCATATTTTTATATAATATATAATTAAAATAATATATAATTTATATATATATATATATACACACACACACACACACCCCATCATATACAGTACAGACCAAAAGTTTGGACACACCTTCTCATTTCAAGAGTTTTCTGTATTTTCATGACTATAAATATTGTAGATTCACACTGAAGGCATCAAAACTATGAATTAACACATGTGGAATTATATACTTATCAAACAAGTGTGAAACAACTGAAAATATGCCTTATATTCTAGGTTCTTCAAAGTAGCCACCTTTTGTTTTGATTACTGCTTTGCACACTCTTGCCATTCTCCTGATGAACAATTACGCAGTGTGAACATACCCTAAAAGGAGTTGCCCGGTTAAATTACAGAACAAAAAATAAAAGGCGCAACTGCCCAAGGGGGGAGGGGGGGGGGGGGGGGAAGGACCCCACACACACTTAGCTCCCTCCTCCGCTCCAGCATTAACTCTGCAGAGTGCATCTTCATCCAAGGATGTGCATCAGTTTGTTACATATACATTACCGTTAAAAAGTTTGGGGTCACTTAGAAATGTCCTTATTTTTGAAAGAAAAGCACAGTTTTTTTTTCAATGAAGCTAACATTAAACGAATCAGAAATACACTCTATACATTGTTAATGTGGTAAATGACTATTCTAGCTGCAAACGTCTGGTTGTTAATGCAATATCTACATAGGTGTATAGAGGCCCATTTCCAACAACCATCACTCCAGTGTTCTAATGGTACATTGTGTTTGCTAACTGTGTGAGAAAGCTATTGCATATTTTGAACACCCTTGAAATCCTTTGTGCAAGTATGTTAGCACAGCTGAAAACAGCTGTGTTGATTAGAGAAGCTATAAAACTGACCTTCCTTTGAGCTAGTTGAGAATCTGGAGCATTACATTTGTTGGGTCGGTTAAACTCGCAAAATGGCCAGAAAAAGAGAACTTTCATGTGAAACTTGACTGTCTATTCTTGTGCTGAGAGATGAAGGCTATTCCATGCGACAAATAAAAATCATTATTTCTATCCTTGTCAATGTCTGGACTATATTTCTACTCATTTTGCAGCTCATTTGATAAATAAAAGTATGAGTTTTCAGGGAAAACACAAAATTGTCTGGGTGACCCCAAACTTTTGAGCGGTAGTGTATCTCCGAAGGGAAAACATGCCATGTGAATCTAGCCTAACAGCAGAATCTATTCTAGCAGGGAAGGAGCCCTGTGCTTACCTTTTCTCTTTGATACTCTTTAAACAAGTAGGAGACGGCAACAAAACATGGGTGGCACAAGAACCACAAGAAACAACCCTGAAAATAAACACATTAACATCACTGTAGACTAAACAAATAAGAAGTCTAGGGCTACAGATTAGGTTGTACACAAGTCACAATTAAAATGTGCTCTTACCACAATGTAACCACATTGTGTCTCTATTTGTCACAGATAACATTGCAGGGTCACAAACAAATACAATTTATGATTGTGTAAGACTGTGGTGGCAGCAAGGCCCTTCTCAGTCTTGTATCACAGAATACGGAGTCTGCCATGGAATAATACCACAGTTTAACTGCAATTTTTTCTCCCACTACCATTACAGTACTATTAGCCTCAGATATTTATTTTAATGGCTGCAGCGAGAGAATGATTAAAAATGTTTTCCTATTCTTTATCATGTCCTACATGTTTTCAAGCAATGACACCTAGCAATTTGGCATCTACTTTTATTATCCATAATCAAGTGTACTGCAGCTGAATGTAATAAAACAAGATGCATTACGAGACACATACTTTGGCAAACGTGATGTAGAACTGTCGCTTCATTGTGCTCCTCTCAACTGTGATAATCTGGTACAGACCAAATGCCAACGAGGCAGCTAAGCACAATTTCATAGCAATGAGGAGTATGCCAGCCAGGCTCTGATGGGCATGATAACTGTGGTGATTGGTGTCTTCAAACTGCTCCCAAACAAGTAAAATGATCTGCAATAAACACAAAGTAGGTTATAGATTTGACCTGTAGTAAACCTTGACAGGAGAGGATGCCTTGTCAGTCATGGGAGATACAAGCAACAGATTATGGTGTGTCTGTTCAGCAGCTATATGCACTGGCCAACCATAGATATCCCTGCAGTCAGTGTCGGACGGGGGTGCCAAGGGGGAGTTGATTCTAGGGGCCCACCAGTTGAGTTGTGTCAGGGCCCACCGGTGAAGTTAATTTTTAGGGCCTACCCTACAGCTACTGTAAATGACTGTACATGACTCCTATACTCTGTTTCTTGCCTCTCTTTCTCTGCTTTTTTGGCTCTTCTGAGGATGTATATGTAGTTTAAAAACAACTCCAGGTCAGCTATGCTCAGGGACCACCAGGGATTCCCCTATGGGCCAGTCCGAGCCTGCCTGCCGTGACATTTATGGCTGACCACGACCTCCACTAGTAACCAGAACAGATAGTCAGGGAAAGCACATTTTAAACGATGCTTAGAACGAATAGCGATCCAGCAATTGTGGAAAAACTGGTAAAATATTTATTAGTTGATTCCATATATGGTACAGAGGGTGAAAAAAAGCTTCACCCACGTAGCCAACGCGTTTTGGGCGTTACAACTTCGCCCTTCACAGCATGAAACGCCCGAAACGCGTTGGCTACGTGGATGTAGCTTTTTTTCATCCATTGTACCATATATGAAATCAACTAATAAATATTTTACTAGTTTTTGCACAAGTGCTGGATCACTATCCTTTCTAAGCATCGTTTAAAATGTGGCTTCCCTGACGATCTGTTCTGGTTACTAGTGGAGGTTGTGGTCAGCCATAAATGCCACGGCAGGCAGGCTCAGACTGGCACTGTTTGAGTGTCCTGTGGTCGGGGACTTGAGGATCCGTGCAGCCAGGAAAACTGGACTAATCACGAGAGGAGACCAGGTGTGATAATCACGTATCATGGAGGTGAGCCATGCTTTTTCTTTTTGAAAACATTGGTCACATTTTAAAGGAGTCTACCCTCAAATCACCAAAAACAGTCAGCACATCCAAAACAATTTTAAAGAAAAATTATGTAGGTGCAAACAAAAACGTATCAGCAGCACGCTACAAATGCTAAGGTGATAGTCAAACAATGAATACATTAACTATTTCAAAATGCATTTCTGCTACTTTTTGGATACATGAATATTGGAGGTTCTTAGCACAATTTTATTTTTTTTTTTTTTTAAATCAAAACGGTGAGGGCCCATCTACCAATGACAAGGTGACCTCAGTTCAGATGAGGACCTACACTATAATATTCTCACCTTGCTAGGTGCCTTCTTATGCCACCATACTTTCAAGGAATGAAGGGCCCAGCTACACTCTATACAGATTAATCCCAAAAAAAAAAAAAAAAAAAATTAGTACAGCCAAAAATGATCAGCAAATCCCGTTTGAGATGTATTCTTTTTTTTTGGGCTTGTTTGCATGGGAGTGGCAGTCTCCAACTTGGCCATGCACTCCACCCATCCACACAGACTGTTTTTAATCAGTGTATATTGTAGTCGGGATCTTCATTCACTGAAAGTATGGGGGCCTGAGAAGGCACCAAGCGAGGTGAGAATATTATAGTGTAGATCCCCATTGGCAATGAGGTCAACTTGTCATTGTCACAGTTGTGATAAAAAATGTGCACTAAGAACCTCAAATTCTCATATATCCAAAAAGTAGCAGTAATGCATTTTATTTAATAGTTGATGTATCCCTTGTTTGATTGTCTAAGAGTTAGTACAGCTGCGGATATGTTTTTGTGCTTTCATAACAAACCACTACAAACATTAGTCAAACAACAGCAAAAAGATCAATGCATACAGCACTGATGTTTGTATATAGTGATTGCCAATATTGGTATTATCCATGAGGATATCCCTCTAATGCAGAACTCCCCATCAGAATATCTGAAATTTGACTCTCTATAATGGACAACCCTACTAGAAAAGACCTGCATCATTACCACTGAAATCAGTCATTTGTAACGTAGACGGGCTAAAGAAACACAATCATAAATAAGAAACCCACAGACCTGAGCAATGACGGCAATTACAGCAATTCCTGTGGAAGTGGGTGTAGAATCCCACTGGAGAGGTCTGCCTTGTGATTTCTTCATTCTGCTAAGAGTCCAACCCATACATAGGCTGAGCAGCAAGTATAACATCTGGACCTCTGAGGCGATGTCACATACTAGAACAGAGAAAGATGCAAATATATGCAGCGTTAGTCTTAATTGTGGGAAGGAAATGGAGAAATAATCTAAATGTTAAAAAAATACCGCTTATCTATATAGTCTCTGCAACCAATTATATTGCTGTTGTCTGCTTTCTATGGCCAACACCACTGCCCTAGTTTTTTGTACAAGTAGATACTAGTGCATTACACTACATTCAAACTGCTTGTACTAATGTATGGATACGTGATTAAATTCAGTTACATATCCAAATTCAAAGAAAACCGCAAATAAATTGTATGTGTTTGCAACGTAGAAAGGTTTCCATTTGCATTGTAGGTGAAAAAAATAGTTGAGATAATATTTACTATCTTAATGAATCATATAGTAAATATGATCTTTAAATTCCTAAGAGCCTTGTTCAGCATTTTCCAAAAGAAGGGTGTGTATGTAGACCACACAGTAAAAACGAATACACATATACGCCAAATAATGTAAAGGGGTAATGGGAGTAAATCTAGGTGGAGCCCCGGAGAGGTCCAACCACAGAGTTGAGAACGTCCCCCATCACAAGCAGCTCAGCTACCTCCAGAGCAAGAGCTCACAACAGGGAAGAGTTTCATGTCTACTTGGCGACAGGTTGCCTATCCTATGACACCTACACCAAGAAGGGCATGGTGAATGCCAGAGTGCCAAGTATGAAGCCTTAGGCTAAGTTCACACGGCTAATTGCAGGGCGTACAGCAATTACGCCGGGTGTTCGGGAGCACGTACTCCCTCGATGCGAGGGGCCGACAGCCCGCCGACCCCATAGACTGTCATTACTTGTGGCGCATAAGCGCCGTGAATAAATGACGTCACTTATCTCCCCGCGCTTCGTATTCCACGCCCGGGGAGAGGAGGCGTAATCCTTAGTTCTCTATCAGAACTGTGGATTACTGTAATGACTGGGGCGCATTTTGCGCGTATTAGAGCGCAGTGCGGCGCGAAATACGCGTTGAAATGTGCCCCAATTTAAGCCGTGTGAACACAGCCTTCGTGTCACTTGTTCTTGGACTTTAGGGAGGTAGTGCTCTATATGTAGGCTAGACAATGAGCATCACAAACACAAGGACACACAGGTTATTAAACAGGTAAAAAAATGAATGATGAATAAGCGGATAGGCATACACAGGTAAAGTAAGCACATAGCTTTAATGAACTGGGTGAGTGGTGGTAGAGTAAAGTAGTATCACTGACAAGTTATTGATGTTCCAGAAAAGTAACCCCAATGTAATACACCTAGCAGCCTACTGTACTGTGGGAACAGGTTACAGATTAAACACATACATATAGGCTCAGCACTGGTTAGTTGTATCTAGCGAGTTGTAGGAAGCTACCTTTTTACCTTAATAATATGGATCCTTAAACTTCTAGATAATTATTCAGGGGTGTGTGAAAAGTCTTTGCTTTCTACCATCCTTGAATCTGCTATAGTACCAGGAGTCCTCCCTCTACAGTTTTCTGACTGCCAGGCAACAAATATTGAATAAAACATTATACCAATACTGGAAAACTTACATTCTGCCAAACTGCCAATGAAAGGGGCTCCTTTGCCATCTTTGGCATACCTGTAAAGGAGGCATTGTTGGAAATAATTAAAAAGTAGTGTTATTTATAAAAAACAAACAAAAAAAAACAGTTTATAAAATTATTTACCACGAAAAATGTAAGTAGTTCGCCAAGGCAGACACTACTTGCAGTAAGAGTGCATTTGATAGCACTTTAAGGACAGTGTGCATCGGTCCACCTTTCTTAATAGTCTGCCACAGTGCCTGGATGTATATACAAGCTGCCACAAAATACACAAGAACAAGTAGAAAGAAGAACTCATGTAAACCTGTGGAGAGAACAAAAAACGATTAATATCATCCCATAAAGTAAAAGATTGAATCATTGCACTAGTTAGAATTAATGCTGGCTTGTCTCAGGAGTGGGAAACCTGTGTAGTTAACGGTGCACCATGATGGGTGACAAGAGGATAGTCCTGCAGGGGTAGGTGAAGAACAATGTTACAGATGGTTCCACAAGTGGAGAGGGGAAAATGGTACAGTGAGGAAGTGGGAATAGTGTTAGGCTATGTCTACACTGCATCGGACTAAAAATGGCCTTTGAAAGCGGCCGGTTTCTCTCTGATGCAGGACCGCGGCTTTTGCCACGCTTTGTAAAAAAAGCCGCGGTCGCTTCTCGTTTTTTTTCCCTGTCACCCACACAATTGTATTGTACGGGAAGACAAGAAAACAAGAAGCGCCGGCGTATTATACAACATGTTGTATAATACGCCGCTGCCGAAAGACTGGCAGAGAAAAGACGAGCTGTGTAGACTGCAGCTCGTCTTCTCTATTGCCGCCTATGGGGCTGCAGGAACCATCGTATCTTTGGCGCTTTTAAAAAAACTAAAAGCGCCAAAGATACGATAAGCAGTGTAGACATAGCCATAGGATGGAGACAGAGAAAAGATGGTGGTGTGCAATGAGGAGGACGGATAGGTTTTCAGGAGAAGATGGAGATTCATACTGCAAGACAAGTGAATGGTGCTGTAGTGAATGGAGCAAAGATGTGCTGCAGGGGAAAGGAGATGCTGCCATGGCCTGCTCACATGGCACTACACTTTCCATCTGTGGAACACGTGAGGATATATGAAAATAGGTTTTCCAATTGATACCACAACAGACTCTTAGAAATCAATAAAGCAAATGTAGTCTGCTCAGATTTCTATACGTCTGCCATGGCTCTGTTGTAGTATCTGTTATGGTACTTTAGGTTTTCCTCATGGTATCCCCAAAGATAAAAAGCATAACACAGCATTATGGGAGACTGGATGCTGTATGAGCCCGAGAGGAGAGAGGTGTTACAAAGGCAGGGGAGAGATGTAGTGCTGCAAGAGGAGAGAGGGCCAAAATCTGGTGCGGTGAAAGGGGGAAGATGTGGGCTGCAGAAGGGGAATCAAGGAAGCTGGAGCCAAAGACAGGGAATACTGGAGGATGAGGCCTCAGTGGCGTTCGGATGCTGCCAACAGGTTAGAGATGATTCTACTGCAGAAGAATAGAGGAGCCACAGAGGCAATGCTTCTAAGGCTTTGTAAGCCATGTGGGTTGGTAATGAGGGGCAGTGGCACCCGTGCTCCCAAGAGGGACCCAAAACCAAAGGTAAGTATATTTGCATCGATTTGTGGATTTTACGAAATTGATACAACACTGTTATTTGTGCTTAAAAGGGACACTACCATCAACATTTTTCTTTTCACTTTCATATGATTTTTTTAATAGAATTATTTAATGTACATGAAGTTCTCCGACTTCCCTTCTGTGAGCTCCGACAGCACAGCAGTGGGAGGATTGCTTCATGGTCCTTTCTGGCCAGCTCTGGTCTTTAAAAATGTAAAGGTTATCAGTAATAACCTGATAAGTGTGAAGTGGAAAAAAAAATATGACTCCCTTTTCCTTTCATGTATTGCACGTGATCTAGTCTAATCTGATCTCTTCCTGTGGAGAGAACTTTCAAGCAATCATTAAGTCATTACTTACTATTTGTAATGTAATTTTATATGTAACTTAATTGCATAGGACTGCTGATATAAAACAAATCTTGCCAAAAATTCAGAAAACCCAAAAAAGTTTTCCCATGAATACTAGTTTTAATAAAATATTGTCTTCTGATGAAAGTATCCCATTAATATGGCCAGTTCATTGTACATGTATTTTTATTTAGAATTTAACATGGAATAAATGCCCTGTATGCGCATGTTACGTTTCTATAGTGCTTTTATTTAGGCTACGAATGCCTCTTATCTGCACCATTCATACATGTGCCTCTTGTATAGTTCTTAATTGCACTCTGTGAAGCTCTACTAGTATGACACTAGATGCGCTTTAATTTCCACGCTGCATGGTTATACTCAAAGGTATGCGTCGTTTACAGCCCTGCTGCCTTTACATTGTACGTGGCTGAATTATCACATTTTTGCAGCAATGTAAACTAAATTATGTGCCTTGATTAAAGATGTTTTGCCTCATTCTCATTTCATACCTCCCGCATCCAGCTCTTCAGCTCTGTCTGCTTAGAATGGGGGCGTGTGATTTGTTTGAATTGCATATCATGTGACCCAGCAGGATGACATCACCAGGCCTTTCATCTCTCTAGGGAAAGAAAGGTCTGTTTTTGTATAGAGCTGTGAGTAGCTCAGAGGTAAGCTTTTTACCTCACAGCACAAGGGTCCTCGGTTCAAATCCCTGCAGGAACTAAACCTGTGCATTTTTTTTTTCTCTTTATCAATGCACAGACCTCATTGAGGTTTCTTTTTTATTTATTTGCACTGTTTGACTAATTACTAAGGAGCACAGAGGACGGGAGTAGAGTGACAGCACCTGGGGTTTGAACAGTCAGTAGCTGCCTGAGAGGAGAAGTGATGTCTGAGCATGTGCGACCAGGACTGAGGAGCTCTCAGCCTGGTCGTATCCCCTGGAGACGAGCTGTAAACAATGGATCACTAAAGGAGAAGCTAAAACAAAAACGGTCCAGAATTCTTAATAATAATGAATGGTGAAAATGTTTATTATTTAGTTTGCAAGTTTCCCACATCAATTTTACTTAGTGGCAAAACCCCTTTAACCTGATAAATATATACTGGCTCGGGATGTATGTTGCAAAAAAACCCCAACAAACTGCATAAAGCGGATTTCTGCTTTGCCTGATGAAAAAACATTCGTTCTAAATTACCTTGTGCAAACCATTTCTCTGTGTACAAAGATAAGAATGACACAGTTTACATTCACAAAGAAGTCACAAGTCATAAGAAAAAGGCCTGGATATTCAATGCATGTATATTGAGCCTTACCGGACTCATCTGCCCCAAAATGATCAAAAGGGTTCCCTGCTGCATCAGGGTTCAATAAAGTGACTTGAAATGTGATCTCGTCTGTCCTGGGGTCCTCATAGCTCATAAGACAGGTGTATTTGTCGACAGATATGGCATACCATGCTACAGGAGAGATGATCTGTGGCAGAGTGTAGTTATATTCCGTTTGATTCAACGTAACTGAAAAAAAAAAAAAAAGTGGAAAATAGTGAAGTGATAAAAGGTTTAAATAAGAGGCAAAACAAGCTGGTTAGGTGACCTGCTTCCCACGCTGGGGTTACAGTAAATGTGTTGGGATACCAAATTCAGACCTAAATATACAAGAAAAAACCCTTTTTACTAAAATATAACTTTTAATATATCAATAAAAATCTATAATACAATCATCAAAAACCCACGCAATAGACATACTATATAATATATATTGGAATGGACCCCCCAACTCCTTAATCCAGGGTCACTGTTCCATCTTTTATTCCCTGGTGACCATATGTCCTAATTCCAAGATTAGGATACAAAATAGACTTTTTTTTTTTGTTTGCTAACCCTGCAATATGAAAGCTATTCTGTCCCTTAGCGGGTAACTGCCTTGAAAAGAATGACCCCACCTATATACCCCTTACCCTCCTATTAAAGCTCTAGTTAGAATTGCAAATAGTGTCAAAAAATGAAGATTTACCCAGATGCGTTTCACAAAATTATCAAATCCTATTCCTCAGTGGGCTAAATTTCTCCGGTTGGTGTAGTGGTGTATATATGGGGTTGGAAAGACAAAGTGACGTTTATCTTCCAACAGTATGCCCCTCATTTTTTGACACTGCTCTGTGCAATTCTAAATAGGGTCTTAATAGTAGTCTAAGGGATATATTGGCGGTGGTTGCTCTTCTCAGGGCGGTTACCCCGCTTAGGGACAGAATAGCTTTTATATTGTAGGGTAAGAAAACCAAAATAGAAGTCTATTCTGTATCCTAGTTATGGAATTTGGCAGATACTCACCACTTGATACAAGACGGATCAAAGTGACCCTGGAATAAAGATACGTTTCAAGGAGTTGGTGAGTCTGTTCCAATATATATTATATTGCAAAGTATATACAAAGAGTATCCAGCATCCAACTCAAAGCATTTATCAGAGAAACAAAAGGGTTTTTATTTAAAACTCAAAACTTTAATAAATCTTTAAAAACATAAAAAATTTTTTCTTTTTAGGGCTCGTTTACACGTTTATTTGGGGACGGATTGGCGCCGTTCCCCCGGATATGCCTGCAGTACGCCGCCAATCCCTCAGTCATTACTAATCCACGCTCTCATAAGAAAAATGATTCCTCGCTCCTCCCCGCTCGCGAATCCGCCCGGGGGGGGAAAAATGACATGCACATTTTTTACGGCGCGTACGCACCTAATAAAAGCATTGTCTATGGGGCCGGGGCGGCGCCCCTGCCGGCTCCGGCCTCGCCCCCGCCCTTATTCAAAGGTATTCTATTTAAAACTTCATAGCTTTAATATTATACTTTTAAAAACATAACAAAATTATTTCTTCTTATGATGCATAGACATATAGCACTAACCATTCGATACAAGTATGTGCATTTGGTCATAAGGCATAAACAAGACCAACGTGTTTCGGTAAATGTACCTTATTCATGGGACCATCAGATGTAGCGAATGGTTAGTGCTATATGTCTATGCATCATAAGAAGAAATAATTTTGTTATGTTTTTAAAAGTATTATATGAAAGCTATGAAGTTTTAAATAGAATACCTTCGTTTCTCTGATGAATACTTTCGAGCTGAATGCTTGGATGCTGGATACTCTTTGTATATACTTTGCAGCAAAATACCGGTCAGAAGCTCCCGGACCATCCGTGCATCCACCCTGCACCTGGCCGTCTACTAATTATGGTAAGCTGGAAATGACATTTGAACTGTTGAATATATATTATATAGTACGTTTATTGCAGTCAAAGTATCTGTACATGAAAAAAAAAAATAATGTGGATTTGTAGGTTGTGATTAGATACATCATTACTTTTTACCACTATATTATGTGCATACAATACATCTTATTCATTGGGGACCAGCATCCCAATTATTAAACAAGGACCACTGGGTTCCAGTTTACATTTATAATCCAATCCGCACCTTATGTTTTATTATAGGACTAAGCGAGCTTCAAATAAAGATTCTTAGGCCATGTCCCTACTGCACGGTTTTTCAGCCGGTTTGCGGTTTTTCAGACCGCCTGAAAAATTGGCCAAAAATGAGCACAATTGTGCCCAATGGAAAACCTGTGCAGCAGTCCCCACTGCACGTGTTTTCCGTCGGGCGGTTTTTCCGCCGGCGGTAAAACATTAAGCAAGCACATTCTTCCATCCGGTTTTCGGACGGAATCTGTTCTTCTCAATGTGAAGGGGGAGGGCTCTTCTCTGCTCATCGCGGAGAAAAGCCCCCCCCACCCGCGGCCATGGGGACGGGCGTAAAACAGGACAAATACCGGCCGTGGGGATACGCCCTTAGGGTCTGTCCACACAGCAGTGACAAAATACCAGTCGAATTCTGTCTTAAGAATCTGGCCGGTATCTTGTCGTCTTTTGCATGGTTCTGGTGGACGGTTCTGTCCGTGGATTTGCCCGTCCACCTCAACGATTCAAATGCACATCTTCTGCCTGAAAACTGGGGAGGAGGATTGTGCACATTGAAAGTTTTTCAGAATGCCGGCAGTGTAAATAAAAGCCATCCGACTACTGAACGGATTTTCTATATGCAACTGGGGGTCTGTGGGCAAACGGAATGCTGCAGTCCAAGAGCAGCCGGCTCAATCTCCTCTGCGTCCTGCAGCACTCCTTGTGCCCACAGACCTCTGGTTGCATATATACAGCCATATCTCCTTACCTCATCCTACACTGGTACATGTATCCGCTACTATTGCTACTTTCCATACCCGACTCTACATTATCTTTCTTCCTACCAACCATTGGGATCCCTTATGAATCAGGTCTACCTGTGATCTTTTCCTTTTTATCCTATATACCATCTTATTTTGTATGGAATGTAACATACTGTAGCAATTCCTGACAAACACTACTGTATATACACATGTAAAAAACTTTCTTCCGATAAATACACTTTCAGAAGCATTATGGAGTGCTGCGGATTTGTAATGTTATATGTTTGGGGTTGCAATTTTCCACTAGCACCACTCCTTCCTACCGGGTGCTGATTATTCTTTAATATATGAATGTACCTACTTGATATCTGAGCCAGTGACAATCTCTCGGGACAGCTGTACTCCTCCATGTTCCCATGCATCTTCACCCATTCTTCATCCTGATATAGGTAAAGGGCGGCATCTTTCCCAACTGCTGCCGCCACGTTGCTGATCCGGACGCGTAGGACTGCTTGTTCGCCTATTCATTGTAGACAAGTACGTTATTAGCCCACATAGATCTCTACATCAAATGATGCTTCTAAGGAGCCCTGCCTACTAAAACAGGGAAGGGGACAATACACATCCACCACCTCATACTATCAGCTGGCATAGGTGGATTACACCATCACTTCCTTTGGAGCAGGCTTACTGCAGCAATAATCACACCTGCCAGTAATGGTGCCCTTGAATTTGGTTAGTACTGGTGTAGCTGGACCTGAATTTTGCCAGTGATCATGTGAACAATACACAATCACCAGTGTTATACCAGATCGGAAAAGGAAATGTATTATTCACCAATTGCATACACTTCCTTTTTTAAGTGCTGTTATTGGTTGGAGGATTTTCCCCACCATTGGCAGCAAAATTCAGGTCTGGCCCTACCCAAAACCAATGCGCAACACTAGAGGAGAGAAGTTGAGCTCTGAGATATATAGGGTTATATGATAGAGGAGAGAAGCTAAGCTCTATGATATATAGGGTTATATGATAGAGGAGAGAAGCTGAGCTCTGTGATATATAGGGTTTTATGATGGAAGGAGAGGAGCTGAGCTCTGTCGATAATATTAGGGTTTATCATCATAATGAGAGACAGCTGTGCTCTTGATTAAATATAGGGTTATACTATATAGAGAAGCTGACTCTTAAGATATATCAGGGATATATATGATAGAAGATGAGAAAGCCCTGAGCTCCTCTCCTCTATCATATAACCCTATATATCACAGAAGCTCAGCTTCTTCTCTACCATATAACCCTATATATCACAGAGCTCAGCTCCTCTCCTCTACCATATAACCCTATATATCACAGAGCTCAGCTACTCTCCATCCATCATAAAACCCTATATATCACATAGCTCAGCTCCTCTCCCTCTATCATATAACCCTATATATCACAAAGCTCAGCTTCTCTCCTCTATCATATAAACCTATATTTCACAGAGCTCAGCTTCTCTCCTCTATCATATAACCCTATATATCACAGAGCTCAGCTTCTCTCCTGCTATCATATAATCCTATATATCACAGAGCTCAGCTTCTCTCCTCTGATATAACCCTATATATCACAGAGCTCAGCTTCTCTCCTCTATCATATAACCCTATATATCACAGAGCTCAGCTTCTCTCCCTCTATCATATAACCCTATATATCACAGAGCTCAGCTTCTCTCCCTCTATCATATAACCCTATATATCACAGAGCTCAGCTTCTCTCCTCTATCATATAACCCTATATATCACAGAGCTCAGCTTCTCTCCCTCTACATATACCCAATATCACAGAGCTCACTTCTCCTCTATATATCTTAACAGAGCTCAGAGTCTCTCCTCTACCATAAAACCCTACATACCACCGAGCTCAGCTTCTCTCCTCAGTCATATAACCCTAAATATCACCGAGTTCAGCTTCTCTTCTCTATCATATAACCCTATATATCACAGAACTCCGCATCACTCCCGTATCATATAAACCTGTACATCACAGAACTCAGCATCTCTCCTCTGTCATATAACCCTATATATCACAGAGCTCAGCTTCTCTCCTCTATCATATGACCCTGTATATCACAGAGCTCAGCATCTCTCCCTCTATAACACCCTGCTCTCAAATAGGGAAGCATCAACCATTTGATAGGTTCTCTTTGATGGGCAGACGTGGGATGTCATCAGACATAGCCAACCACAGCTCAGGTCACGGACCACTAATCTATAGTAAATCCCTGTATTATCAGGTGTGGAATCCTTGACAGTCATCTGCTCATGGTGGACAGAATGATGGTGACCGACTGTCCTGTGGTTACCATCCATGTATGCGTCCTGCCAGCAGCCAAGCACTCTGATCACATAATTGTCGGGTGCATTATTTTGCATATAAATCCCCCAGCTGAGGACTGATACACGGCAGGGTCACAGCCTCCTATAGGGCATCTGCAGTCCTAACTGGGAATTTGCCCTACTTTGCAAACATACATTTTCTGCACCATCCAACAGCATGGTAGATCACAGCCCCACTGCAGGATACATCATCACAGTACCTATACCACAAACAGGGCCAAAACAAGAGGTGAATGGGGCAACCCCCCTCTGCACACGAGGTCCTGGCATGTGCCACCTCCAGGATGCTCCCATATCCACCCTAATCTGCCCTGGTGTTACACATCAGAACTTTGATAACATTTGTCATAGCTGAATGAATGGGGCCAGGACGTCAGTCACTACTTGCAGGGCACTGGCACCCACCTGAATGATGCCCCATGCCCAGGATAACCTCATCTGTCCTGGTCCACCTTGTGTCTGCTATGATAACATATGCCATGAGATGAATGAACAGGGCCAGGGTGGCACAGTCACTACAGTAATTGCAGGGCACTGGCACCCATCTAAATGATGTCCATTCCCATCTGCCCTGGTCCAACTTGTGTTATGGATCAGAACCTTTTTAACATGTGTCACAGGTGAATGAATGGGGCCAGGGTGGCACAGTCACTATGGTACTTGCAGGGCACTGGTACCCACCTATATGATGCCCCCATACCAATCCTCATGACATCAACAACTTTCACATGTCCTGGTCAAACTTGTTACAGATTGTAACAATTCTGCTATGGAAACACATGCTATAAGCTGAATGAATGGGGCCAGGGTGGCACAGTCACTACTCACAGAGCACTGGCACCCACCTGAATGATGCCCCCATGCCCAGGATAACCTCATAACAGACACAAGGTGGACTAGGGCAGATGAGAACATATGTTATAAGCTGAATGAACGGGGCCAGGGTGTCACAGTCACTACTCACAGGGCACCGGCACCCAGGGCTGTGGAGTCGGCAAGCCGAAGCCCCGACTCCTCAATTTCCCAAACCTCCGACTCTGACTCCCTCATACACGGCGCATGTTTAAGTGATAACTTTACTGTAGTAAAATGGTCCCATCAGGCTGTTTATCACCTTATGATACAATAATCAAGCTATTCAGGTAGAACAGACACTGACAAGCAAAAGGGTAACAATGTTTTGTTCTTTTGAACACTTGTGGGTACAGTTGAAGAAAAAGCTGTATTTGTATCCAAGTCCAGTCTGTACCAACATTGAGAATGTGTAGAAGAGACCTGGGAACAGATTTTGGTCAAGATGTGCTTGAATCTGATCCAGAGCCCAGAAGGATTCAGGCAGTATTGAAAACCAAAGGTGGATTTCCCAAATACACAATAATAAAAAGAAATTAACACTTTGATTTTTAGGAGCAAAACTGTAACTAAGCAGATGCTAAATACTTGCAGTCAAATTTTTGTATAAGATGTAAGATGACTGTATATAAAATTACAGTAGCCTCATGTACAAAGCTGTAGTGGAGGGTGAGATATGGAACCTGAAAGTCACAAGTTCAAACCATTGTTACCATTTTGCTTGTCAGTGTAAAATATATTTATTGGATATGACTTTAGAACACAAAAAAGTGTAAATATGCAAAACACTGCAGGAACATTTGTGGAGTCTCTGAATTTGTTCTGAGAAATAGTATTGCCCCCATCAGATTCTGCATACATGACCTCACATCTGATCTCATTATTTCCAGGCTAGAGAACGGCCTCTCTACACTAACTTGGGTTGGGCGCAAAGAGGTGACCACAGGGGTAACATCTCTAACAATGTCAGAGTATAAAGGAATTGCCTCAGCCACAGTCAGTTTTGATGAATGGTTGAACTCTTCTACTTCTTTGAAAACAGGTGAAAAATTTTACTGAAATCTGTTTGCCCTGGGAGAGGAATCTTTTCCCCTGGGCTTTGCCTGCTCCATGTCATCAATTACACTCCTCATGTGATGAGGCTGAAGATATGGGAGCAGTAGCACTTGTCGGAACCATCTTGCTCTTTGCACTGCATCGAATTAACTGGACCAACTTATGATATATTTTGGGAGTCGGTCCCTTTTATGACGACTCCGACTCCTGCAAAATAGTCAACGACTCCACAGCCCTGCTGGCACCCACCTGAATGATGCCCCCATGCCCAGGATAACCTCATAACAGACAGAAGGTTGGCATGGGCAGATGAGAACATATGCCATAAGCTAAATGAATGGTGTCAGCGGTGCCCCCTCCCTCCCCGGCTCCTCACTAAGGAGAGCACTAGGCCCATACAGCCACCAGCAGTGTCTCCAGCTGCCCCCGTACCCACCATGGAACAGGAAGGTGAAGATGTGCTGCCCCCGGCTGTGCCACGCCAGGGCGCTGTCAAAGCTGCCATGCACAGTTTTGGCCCATCCCGTGTGCGGTAGCAGCGCGGCCGCCAGCAGCAGCAGCAACCCGAGCATCTCCTCCTATATCCCGGCCGGTGACATGTGCAGCTCCGGCCGCCACATCTGCAGAGTCAACGGGGCGGGGCCCTGACGTCACGACAAGCGCCCAACCGGCTGGGAGCTAAACACTGGCTACGTGTACGAGCCGCCAG
Organism: Phyllomedusa bahiana; assembly: GCA_025379985.1. Classification (NCBI taxonomy): domain Eukaryota; kingdom Metazoa; phylum Chordata; class Amphibia; order Anura; family Hylidae; genus Phyllomedusa; species Phyllomedusa bahiana. The sequence goes on from JAODAL010013553.1 coordinate 70,882, forward strand.
GTAGAGCCGTAAAGCGCCACTGCCGCACTGTGTCGTGAGAGGCTGCTGCTGTGGCGGTGACTGATGATGAGCCCTGCCCGTTACTCTCCGACCACCAGACGGGACCCGGCGCCGGGTCATGTTCCTCCCGCCCTGTGCTAGTTGGCGCATAACGTTATGAGTGCGGACAGCGAGCCGCCCGGGGGCTTCAGCAAGAGGCTGCTGGTGACCGGCGGGGCGGGCTTCATGTAAGTGCAGTGACAGCTGGGACGGCCATGTTCTGGGGGGACTGCTGGCTTGTATACAGGCCGCCTGGGAGGGAAGGTCTGCTCCAGTCTACAGAGACCAATCACAGCTCAGCTTTATTTCCCAGGGCGGATTAAAAGCTGAGCGCTGATTGGTTGCTGTGGTCTTACACCCAGACAGTTGTCATACCTGGGGCCCATACAGTGTTCTGGAAGAGAGCACCATATAGGTGTGTGGGGACTTGAAATGGCCTTTATGCACCTCACTAGGTATCTGCATATCTCAAGGCAATATGGGAAGAATGCTGAAAGCTCAAGCGCCCGCTATTAGTTGTAACTAATTCTCAATTTGCTTCTGACTCTCTGTTAGGCTATGTTCACACGGCATACAGTACGGGGCTAGCAGCCCCCCGGCCCCATAGACTTGCATTACTCGCAGCGTGTAATCGCCGCAAGTAATTGACATGTCACTTATCTCTCCGCGCGTACAATACGATCAGGGAGAGGAGGCGTAATCCATAGTTCTCTATGAGAATTGTGGACTACTGTAATTATGGGGCGCATTTCCCCACATATTAAGCGCAGTACACGGCGAAATGCGCTCCAAAATAAGCCGTGTGAACATAGCCTAAAGCAAAAGGGATGTTAGCTAAGCCAACAGAACTCCTCTGCAAACAGCTGTTTCGGGTTTTTTTCCCCTCATTTGAGCAGAGCTGGGTTAGTGGCTCAGAAAGGGGAGTATCTCTCTTTGGGGAGAGCACCATACAGGTGCGTGGGGATTTGAAGATTGCCTTGTTGCACCCACTGGCATCTGCATATCACAAGGCATTATGGGAAGAGAGCTGAAAGCTCAGGCGCCCTCTATTGGATGTAACCAATCCTCAAATTGCTTGTGCCTCACCGAGTCTCTGCAGATGAGTGACACTGGCTTGGCCCAAATCCCTTTACTTTGCAAAGACTCAGTAAGTCACAAGCAGATTGAGCCCTGCTGATCTGGGGCACATGCGATTGATGGAAGATCTGCCCAATTATCAGGAACATTATACTTGTATAGCCCCTGTATTTGTGCAGTGATGGGTGATCTAGAAGCGCCTGCATTCTCCAGTGAGTAACGTTTTCTGCTTTATCAAATGGAAGGTCATTAATATATCAGGCAAGAAACCTGAGAGAACAAACACCCTGCAGCTGGTGCTGGAAGAACGCAAGCTGGTGGTCTGCTATGGAGACCGTTTTTTGCATTTTGTGGGGTGACGTTTTTGGGTTGTCACCAGACAGTGGCTGTCCCTGAACCATATAATATTTTCTGTTTAGGGACTATTAGGGTATGTTGACATGGCTTATTTGAACCCTGTTTTGGACGTGGTTTTCGGAGCATTTCCGCGCCCAAAACAGCGTCCAAAACGCCCCCAATTCATTAAATTGATTCCTATGTAAAACAGGGTTGTAGGTCACACACGACGAGGTTTTAGCATGCTTCTCTGGAAGCCGTTTTGGGTGCTGAAAAAGAAGTGCCATGTCAATTCATGAAGCGTGTTTTAAGCGTGCTTTTGGAGCGTTTCTCGGCGCTTTTTTGACCTGGCTATTGGGGCCGTGGCTGGCGGTCAGGATCCGGAGCGAAGGAGAGCCAGTGCTGGACGTCTCATTCTACTATAGCCGTACACGGACTTGCATGGTGAGCGCATTCCCATTAATTTTACTTTGCGTTATTTAGTATTAATTTGTATGGGTGAAAACCTCGTCCAAAACCGCGCTGAGAAACGCGTCTTAATCCTTTTCTGAAGAAGCGTGTTTCAGGCGAGGTTTTGGGAGCGGAAACGCTCCAAAAACCGTTTCTGGTGTACTTTGAGGCAAAAAGAATATATAAACAGGTGCACTCCAAACTGCGATAAGTCCCTTTGTAACTCTCGGTTCACATATCATGATCAGAACATGTTTAAGCTGCCCACGACTTTCAACGTGGTCTCAAATCGGGCAGTCCTATCCTATCTTTACCTCTCAATCGAGCCAATCAGGCCTCTCACTGGGTCACCGACCTCCATTATTCAGAGAGAAAAAATAAAAAACACCCAACCTGCAAGCTGCCCTTCTTATGACAGCCTGTGAGAGTGGGCGGGGACAGAAACCCAAAATGGAAGCACCCCTTCCTTTCCATATAGGTTAAAATCAATGTACACCAAGTATAACGTATGTTTCTGCACACAAAAACATTTCTGAAAAAACGTATGCAAACCTGGGTGCCACTGGCAGGGCTGCGGCACACATGTAATTATACATGTACGCACACAGACCGCCGCCAGCGGGAGGCCTGATTGGCTCGATTGAGAGGTAAAGATAGGATAGGACTGCCCGATTTGAGACCACGTTGAAGTCGTGGGCAGCTTAAACATGTTCTGATCATGATATGTGAACCGAGAGTCTCAAAGTTTTTTCATGTATGATAGATAGCATAAGTGCTTCTTTAGGGATTTCGAAGTCCCTTTGTAATGCACCAAAGATTTGGGACATCGCACCATGTTTGTAGAATTAGATACATTTATGATTCTTTGACGAATACTCGAGGTGCATTACAGTCCGATCAGGATAAAGGTGGTGCCTGATGCAGACTTGTCGTATTGGCACTACACTGTGCCTGTATGTCTGAACTGCAGAAGAACAGGTTCATATATTCTGGCCCACTCTACACTGCCTTAGTTACTTAGAACTGGCCTGTCAGCACCAGGATTAATACATGTCGCCCAGAGTGTTTATAAGTCACATGCTGCCCAGAAAGGCTGGGTTCACACTATGATATAAACTTTGTTACCGGCATCCTTTGGGATATCTGGAATAAAGGCACCCAAATGGATACCGCAGTGTATCTGCTGCTGCCCCATAGAGAGAACCTAGTTCTATATAGACTACATTTACAGTATTTGCCACTGGTATATGCTTTCTATGTGGGATGCTTTTGAGTCTCGCAGGGAGCAAATGTAGTCCACATGGGACCTTGTTTGCTCTGTTCACCCCTATGGGGCTATGTCCCCATTTCTGTCAAGGTACTATTTTTCCTGATATGTAGTGGATACAAACACAATCCAGTATCGGCAGCACTCCATTACCACTAAAAGAACATAGGAATTATTGGAAAAGCACTTCTACTACTTTTAAAGAGATGGAAACTTGAGGTTCTTAGTGTACATTTTTGATCAAAACTGTAATAAGCCCACCTGCTGTCAACAAGGCGACCTCAATACAGATGGGAGCCCATCTGCTCTGGTTTTTAAATCAATGCAGAGGAGCTTGAAGCTGGAATCTTCTCTCCCTGAAATGTGGCGGTCTGAACAGGCACCAAGAGAGGTAACATAATGTAGGTCCCCATCTGTATTGAGGTCGTCTTGTGGACAGCAGGTGGCCTTATAAGAACCTCAAATGTTCTTGTATCTAAAGTAGCAGAAATGCTTTTCCAATAATTCCTATGTTTTTTAGTGCTAGTAGAGTGCTGCTGATATTGGATTGTGTTTGTATTTCACTGCCACACCAGCGAGCAGCTATGTTCATTTTTTTTAAAAGAAAAAAACTTTTTAGATGTGCAGACCAAACATTGTTTTTCTAGACTGCAATGTAGTGAATACCATAATGTGAGCCCAGTCTAACCAGCATGGGACTTACTGTATTTTACGACTATTTTTTCAATGCAGTTATTGACCACACTTTTTTTTTTATTATAGATGTAGCAATTTTTTTTGTTGTATGTGTTTCCCCTCCAATAATCACATCACAGAACCGTGCTACAACACATTTGGCCTCTCCAGGCAGCATACTACCGCAGCATGTGAACACCGCCCAAAGTAGAACTAATGCATTGTTTCATGAGGAATCAATTAGGAGGAGAAGCTTGGCCTGAAGGTCATTCAAATTGTCATCCAATAACCTGCAAGAGAATCTCCAGACCGGTGCAGGGTCACTATTTACCCCCAGCAAATCCATGAGCCAAAGCTTGGTCTAGCTGCCATCTTTTATTCTGCCTTCACTCCAGGAGAATAGATTAATCCTGATAAACTTTCATTTCTAGTGTTTTTTTTTTTCTGGGAAACACTGATGACCTGTCCTCAGAATGTGTATCACCCCCTCATTCATTGCATACCAAGCTTAGCTGTGAGTACGGGTGAGACGGCATGTCTGTGTATATAGTGAAGAGGGCAGTACAGTTCTTTTATTGGTCCTGTAGTCAGTCACCCACTCATCAAACACTGCTAATATCTGCATGTGTGAAGGGTAAGCAGGACTCTTACTTCTCTTAAGGAGTCTGGTCAGTGTTTTCTCTGCTTTTTACTCAGAAATAGTACTCTGATCATATAAACCTATATATGACAGAGCTCAGCCTCTTGTCTTCTATCACATCCTGCTCTCAGATAGGGTAGCGTAAACCCCCTGTTTTCTGTAACTAGTTTTAACCCCTTACCGACATATGACGTACTCATGCGCCCTAGGTGGGAAGGGGTTTCCACAAATTGTCATATGTATATGTCATGAAGATCATGCAGACTCACAAGCGAAGCCCGCAGGATCTGAGCATGGAACCCGCTGTATATTACAGCTGGCTCCATGCCCTGTCGGCTGATGAACCCTTTAGATGCCTGCAATATGACCGGGCAGCAAAGGGAAATGGAGGGGGGAAGCGCCCTCTTCCCATCACAACCCGCATGTAAAAATAGTGCCGATAGATTCTATGGCAACCCAGAAACCTAGCAAAGGGCTTTTGGGTTTTGCCTTGACGTCACCAAAGGGCACACCGGCATGGTGTTTGGGCACTCCCGGGGACTGTACGCTAGTGTTGTAGCTTAGTCAAGTCCCCTAGACTGGACAAGTAAAAAAAAAAAAAAAATGTGAAAAACAAACATAAATTAAATAAAACATGCTCCCCTTTTTCCCCTTTTAAAAAAGCTGCCTACCCTAAAAATCGGCCCCCATTATTTAACCGCACTAGAACCTCAAAAAAAAAAAAAAAAAAAACAAGGGAAAAAAGCGATATTTGTTCATCCCTCTGCACGTTGAATGTAATAAAAAGCGATCAAAAACCGTATAAATGCCAGTATTTATCAATGAAAATGTCAGTTTGGCCCAAAATCTCTTGCACAGCTCCGTATACGGGAAAAAATGAGGAGAGCGATGCATAAATGATTGCTTTCCACAATAAAGACACTTGTGTAAAGTGTCATCAAAAAAATGGAGTATTGCTGAAATCTTATCGACCCACAGAGTAAAACTAACATGTCCTGTATGCGCACGTGACCTTTAAAAAAGTACCAGGATTGCAGTACTTTCTTCATCCCACCTTCCAAAAAATGGATTTGAAGTCTTTTTTTTTTTTTTTAAATCAAGACCTTGATCCATATTCTTTTCTTCTTCGTCGTTTTTATTTTATGATTATAGATTTCTCTATTCGGCCGTCAAATATATTGTGGGGCAGCCTTCTTGCCCTCACTGTTTTAAAAAAAGCAGTCGGGAAAGATTTTTTTACAGCAGCTTCAAAATAGGCCCTTTAAAAGGGAGTTGTCCCCCACAGAGTTTCAAAGGATGCATGAATGAAAACCCCTCCCACTTCCTTTTCAGACTGACTAATCTGCTACAGCTTGTCTTTACAGCCTGTGCTGTCTTTCATTTTGCAAATTTAGATAAATTTATTTCTCAAACTACTAACGGGGATTTCTTATCATCCCTCAAAAAAAAGCCCAAATTTACAGTCTGTTTATTTTACATAAATCAAGCTTTTACTGCTCCCACAAGGAACGAGCAGGGGAGAATTTTTACGGGTCAGTTACAAGGGAACTGAAATAGCCAGGGAGGAAAAAATTCACTTGAAACCCCTTTGGGGAAAACAGGGGAACAAAGCAATATATTTGGAAATGTCTTTATTTTGTTTTCCCCTAAATTTAAAAGCTTTTCTTTGTACAACAACCCCTTTAAACTGATTCAGCCAAAAAGGTTTTCAGGCATGCTCTGTGACGGGGAAGAATTTGGTGTGGGGGGGGGGAGAGGGTAACTGTGACTGTGATTGGTGTCTTCCTTCATTTGCCCCTTGCTTGGCTGATAATGAGCAGACTATTGAAAACCTATCTTTACAGAACAGGAAGTGTTAGACTATTATTAGGCAAAGTGAATACTGCAGGACTTAAAGGGGTCCAAACACAGAATATAGCAATATGAGAAGGACCTATACACTATTTTGCCAGGTGGTTTTGGTGTTCTGGTTGATCATGTTTTAAACAAAACCTAAACCCCATACATTTGATAATTTAAATAAACTACTTAGTTCCCAGTTCAATGAATGTTAGAGACACATACCTCTCCAAACATAGTAAAACAAAAAAAGAAACAAACCTGTTTGTAGTGCTTTCCATAGAAGTGTTCTGTTGTACTCCTGGAATGTGGTTGCGTCTTTGCAGGTCCATTGGATCTTGTGAGGGTCTTGTGCCTTCATCTCCTTTTCTAATGTGCATTTTTGTGAGCAAATCTGTATCCAGAAATGCTGCAAGCAATCTGACTTTCCTCAGTATTCAGTACGGAGGCCATTGTCAGTCAGCTGCTTCAAGAGCATGTGCTACTAGACTAACGTGAGCAGAGCTCGTGAGTGTCCTCCTGATGTTTTATATAACCAGCAGAAGCATCAAAGAGCTTCTCTAAAATCAGAGGGTCCCCGATGTATGTTGTTGATTCTTATGGTAAAGTATGTCAGCTCCTTTCCCAAAATGCCTTGTGATGTCAAAAGAAATTTTCGAATCCCCACACCCATATAGGCCCTCCCTAAGGAGAGATCTTCCTTTCTGACCACTCATTCCCCTTCCACTCACCCAAACTAACATCATCGCCGTACTAAAGGGGGGGCCAAACCCCGAAACGGCTGTCTACAGAGGGGTGATGCGGGCGGGCAAAATCCCTTTTGCTTTCTAAAACCCAGTGGTCAAAAACAAATTGAGGATTTGTTTCTCCAAAAGGGGGGGGGTTGAGCTTTTTTCCCTCCTTTTTGAAAGAAATAAAAAAAAAAAATTTTTTATGATAAAAAAGAAAGAGCGGGGGAAAAAAAAATTTTGGGGTTTTCAACCCCAAAAAAAAAAAGGGCCCCCCCCCCAAAAAAAAAAGGCGGGTTTTTTTTGACAGACCGGGTTTTTTTCATTTTTTAAAAACCCTTTTTTCCAAAAGGGGAAAAAGAGAAGCCCTTTTTAAAAAGGGGTTTAAAAAGGGGGGGGGGGGTGGGGGGGGGGGTTTTTTGGGGGGGGGGGGGGGGGGGTTGGGGGGGGGGGGGGGGGGGGGTTTTTGGGGAAGTTTTGAAGGGGGGGGGGGGGGGGTTTTGGGGGGGGGAGGGGGGCCGGGGGGAAAAGGGGGGGGTTTTTGGGGGGGGGGAGGGGGGGGGGGGTGGTTTAAAACCCCCCCCGGGGAAAAACGGATTCTAAAAAGAGCATTTTCTTTTTTAACGTACTTCATTTTAAAAACCCCTCGTTCCCAGTTTTTAAAAAATTTTGGTAAGAAAGTTTGTCCGGTTGGTTTTGGGGAAAAATAGTTTTTTGAAAAGGACTTTTTCAACCAATGGGGTTTTAAAAAATTTAAATTTCTTTTAGAGGAAGGCAAAAATTGGGCCCCTGCCCTTTTTAAAAAATATTTCAAATTTTTAAAACATTGATACCTGTTATTGGGGGGAAAAAAAATGGCCTTTTTGGGGGGAAGTTTTTTTAATGGGATTACCAAAAAACTTTTTTTAATTATAGTCAAAAAGCAAATTTTCCATTTCCCCCAAAAAAACCTTTTAAAAATTATACTTTAACCCAAAAAACCAAAAAGTCGTAGGGGAATAGGGGGGGGAAAAATTTGGGGAAGGGGGTTTACCATTTGGGGTTTTCCCCAAAAAAATTAAAAAATTTATAAACCCCAAAAAATAAGGGGCTAAGGGGCCCTTTTTTACTTTTATCCGAAAAAACCAAACCTTTGCCCCGGGAGAAAAGGTTAGTAGAAAACCCCCCAAAGGCCTATGACCCCCATGAATTGAAGAATAGAAACCAAAATTTTAAAAACCTTTTTCCCTTAAATTGGGGTTTGGGGGCATTTTTTGAAACAGTTTAAAAAAATTTTTTTTAAAAAAAGGGGCCCCTTTTGAAGGGGAATCCCTTAAGTCCCCTCCTGAACATTGAGTTTTAAGCCCTTTTAAAACTTTTTTTAAATATGTTATGGAGGGGCAAACCCGTAAATTTTTAAAAATTTTAAAAAGGGGAAAAAGAAAGGGGTTTTAAAAATTTTTAAAAAAAAAAATTTTTTTGGGAAAAACCCCCCCAAAGTTTTTTAAGGGGGTTTTTTAAAAAAGGGGTTTTTTAAAATGAAAACCCAAAATCACCCCCGACCAAAATTCAAATCTTCCCCATTGAAATAAAGTAAAATACACCTTGTTGGAGAAAAAATTTTTTTGGGCTTTTTGGGGCCCTTTTTTTCTTTTAAAACCCCTGGAAAAATAAAGATTTTTAAAAAAAAAGCTTTTAAAAGCCTTTAGGAATTTTTTAAAGGGTTTTTAACAAAATTTAACTTTCAAAAAAGCGTGTAAAATACCGAAAGGGGCCTGTTCATGGGGAAAAGGGGCTGGGCCGTAAATGATCCAGCTAGTTGGGTTCTTTCAAAGGTGCACACGGCCAATTTACCCTTTTAAAAGAGTATTTCCCCAAAAAGTTTTACATTTATCTGCCAAGAAGAATTTTTCCCGGGGATCTAGGGTACAAAGTGAAAGTATAATTTTTTTTGAAAAACTAAATTTCCCAATTTTAAATTTTTTTTGAGAAAGGGGTTTAATTCCACTTAAAAAAAAAAATTTTTGGGGTTAAAAGGGGCCTTTTTTATGGGGTTTTAAAACCTACAAAACAGTGTAGCCCCCAAAAGTTATTGGTATCCCCCCTTAAAAAAAACAAGTGGGGGGTTTTTTTAAAGCAAAATTTTTCTCCCCGAATTTCCGTTAAAAAAACAAGGGTTTTTTTTTAAAAAAAAAATTTTTCCTTTTAAAAAATTCCCCCAATGGCTTTTAAAAATTATATAAACAAAAAAAAAAAGATCCTTTAAAATAAACATTTAAAAAAGGTAAAAAACTTTATTTTTTTATTTTTATTCAGCAAAAATTTCCCTCATTTAAAATTTTTTTTTCCCCGCTTAAAATAGGACGTATTTCAAGACGTAATTACTGCCCAGGCATTACGGTAATCCACAGTTCTCATAGAGAACTATGGATTACGTCTCCTCTGCCTGCTCGGCGAATCCGCCGGGCGGGAAGATAAGTGACATGTGAATTACCAGCAGCGTATACGCGCCGCTGGTAATGAAAGTCTATGGGCCGGCGAAGTGCTGGCCTCCCACTCCCTCCCCCGCCCCCGTCCATACGGCGTAATTGCGGGGCGTAATTACGCCCTGCAAATAAGCCGTGTGAACATAGCCTTATTGTTTTGTATTTAATTTATAATGAAATGACTGACATTGGATGTGTTTTATTATTTATTCAGCTTGATTATTGCGCCAGCTTGAAAAATCTCAATGCCATCTCAAGTAAACCAAACTACAAGTTCTTACAGGTATGGTAATTGACAAACTAATATTGGCCGAAAAGGATATAACTAAAAGAATAAAATAAAAATAACAGGAGACAGTAAGGCCAGCAGTTAGAAAGTGAGAATGTGTCCTATTTGATCACAAAATGCTGCACTTTGTACAGATAAACAAAAAAAGAGTAAAAACCTTGAGGGTCAAATGTGCATCACAAAACCACAACTTTACTGGTAAAAAGTGGTTTCTATTACATCTTGGCCATACGTCAGCTGTAATTTATGGCCTAACCTTTAGGACCTGTCATGAAAAGTAAGTAAACAGGAGAGAGAGTCTGTTGTTCCACATGTTGTCTTCCTGCAGAATGTATATCTGCCTTATTTCTGACCAATCATAAGACGAGCTACTTCTCCCTATAGAACTCTATGGGGTGAGTAGCTTGCACACTGATTGGCTGTTGGAGACGAACCCTCCCTGTTCTAACCAGTCACATGGCTGCAATAGTTCTGTAAGGACCTTATGATTTTATAACACGCCCTTCCATGCACCCTTCATTTTACAGTACCATCGACGCATTACCTGTGATTGGTCAGTTTATATTTGTTGCCTGCGCCTGAACCAATCATAACATTTACATGCTCTCCAATAGAGTATTATGGCATGTACATTCCGCTTTACTATTGGTCCCGTTTCTCCCCTAGACTGTAATGGAGAGGAGTGGCCTGCCTCCTGATTGGCCGAACAAGCCAAGCCCCCGCCCTTTCAACCAATCACCACTCTTCTTTATTCTTCTCCTGTATTTTAAACTGTACCGCCTTTTCATTTGATTGGTTAACGCTATCTCAAAGAACATAATGGATTACTGTCGCTCGCAATCCGATTGGCTGGCTTCCGCCGCCCAATGAGAAGTGCGAAAAATAGTTAAACTACTGTCTTTTCCGGCATTTTTTGTAATCACAGTTCCTGAGGTAGCGCTGGTCGTTAGTGATTTTATTTCTTTATGTTTTTATAAAGTTTTTACTTTTTTTCAGAGTTTGTTTTACACCTAAAAAAAACCTTTTTTAACAATCTCACGCCTCACAGAGGTTTGAATGGGAAGCCCCGGGGATACCTTATTTTGTTAGAGGATTATACAATTTGAAAAAGTTAAATGATTACTTTCCATGCCTCTGCTATGTCTAGAAACAGGCACAATACATATTTTCACTCATACACAGTAGCAATAAACTATGAAATCATGGTGCAGTTTACTGTCAGTAGTTGTCTGTATGTTAACCATGGTCTGAGATTGTGCTGTGTGTGCGCTTCCTGATGCTCTGTGAGAAAGCTAACGGTCATCCTTGTACCTTAGGGGGATATCTGCGACTCGCACTTTATAAAACAACTCTTCGAAACCGAAAGGGTAGAGGTGGTTTTCCACTTTGCGGCGCAGACACTTGGGTAAGTGCACTACATTTTTTCTCTGAATGAAAAAAAAGGGGCTTGTCAAAGAAGCTTTTTGCGGGGGGTATCCCAATTCTAATGGGCTGTTGGGCTATGCACTCATTTTATAATCAGTGGGGTTGAAAACTCTAGGACCCCCACTGATCCTGGGGAAAACTTTGGATAGCAGGAAACCCTCCAAATTTACACAATTGCCCGGAAGACTAAAGGGCAGCAGAGCAAAATCAGTGCTGTGGGCGCCAGATTCTCAAATCCAATAGGGTCCAGAAGTCAGACTCCCGCAGTCCTAAGGTGATGGCATTTCCTAAAGATGTGAGGTGGGAAAACCCCTTTAACATGTAAGGAAGACACAATATTTACTACAGTAATAACATATTAAAAACAAAAAGCATAAACCGTACTACATAAAGTCATAGTAACATTACATATGGGTAGATATTTATGTGAATTTAACGGTCTCATGTAATAGGGAGCTCTCTGATTTTAATTAGGTGGCGTCACAAAGTACAAGAAAGAAGTCCTTTTTATTAATTTAAAGGGAACCTTTTATGTGGCTTGTGCTGCCCTATCTGAGATCAGGATGTGTTAGAGGGAGAGAGGAGCGGAGCTCTGTGATAGTGGTGAGAAGCTGAGCTCTGTGATATATAGGGTTATATGATAGAGGAGAGAAGCTGAGCTCTGTGATATATAGGGTTATATGATAGTGGTGAGAAGCTGAGCTCTGTGATATATAGGGTTATATGAGAGAGGAGAGAAGCTGAGCTCTGTGATATATAGGGTTATATGATAGAGGAGAGATGCTGAGCTCTGTGATATATAGGGTTATATGATAGAGGAGAGAAGCTGAGCTCTGTGATATATAGGGTTATGTGATAGAGTCAATGGCTACACTCTCTCACCAGCTCCACAAGTCCGCTGCCTTGGGATAACCCTTGACTCCAATCTGTCCTTCAAACCACACATCCAAACCCTCACATTCACCTGCCGGCTCCACCTGAAAAATATCTCCCGTATCCGTTCATTCCTTAACTTCGAAAGCACAAAAATGCTGGTCCATGCCCTCGTTATCTCCCGCCTAGATTACTGCAACATCCTTCTCTGTGGCCTCCCAGCTAGCACCCTCACTCCCCTCCAATCCATCCTTAACTCTGCTGCCCGTCTGATTCACCTCTCTCCTCGCTCCTCCTCTGCCTCTCCTCTCTGCCAATCCCTACACTGGCTTCCCATTGCCCAGCGAATCCAGTTCAAGTTAGCAAACTTGACCTACAAGTCTCTCCATGACCCTTCCCCTCCATACATCTCTGCTCTAATCTCCAGATATCTCCCCTCACGCAACCTCCGCTCCTCACAGGACCTTCTTCTCTGCTCTCCCCTTATCAGCTCCTCACACAACCGTCTCCAAGACTTCTCCCGTGCTTCATCCACACTCTGGAACTCACTGCCCCAACACCTCAGACTCTCACCAGCTTCAAAGGCAACCTGAAAACCCATTTCTTCAGGATTGCCTATAACCAACAATAACCCTGCTGTCACTACACCCCCCACAAACATGTCTGCCCCTCACCTTCTGTCTCTTCCCACCTTCCTCGTAGACTGTAAGCCCTCACGGGCAGGGACCTCTCTCCTTCTGTACCAGTTGTTAGTTAGTAATTTTTCACCTTTGTACTTGTTTGACCTATGTTATGTATGAAACCTGAATGTACAGCGCTCTGGAACCAAGGGCGCTCAAAAATAAATAATAATAATAATAATAGAGGAGAGAAGCTGAGCTCTGTGATATATAGGGTTATATGATAGAGGAGAGAAGTTGAGCTCTGTGATAAATAGGGTTATATGATAGAGGAAAGAAGCTGAGCTCTGTGATATATAGGTTATATGAGAGAGGAGAGAAGCTGAGCTCTGTGATATATAGGGTTATATGACAGAGGAGAGAAGCTGAGCTCTGTGATATATAGGGTTATATGACAGAGGAGAGAAGCTGAGCTCTGTGATATATAGGGTTATATGATAGAGGGAGAGAAGCTGAGCTCTGTGATATATAGGGTTATATGATAGAGGAGAGAAGCTGAGCTCTGTGATATATAGGGTTATATGACAGGAGACGCTGAACTCTGATATATAGGGTTATATGATAGAGGAGAGAAGCTGAGGTCTGTGATATATAGGGTTATATGATAGAGGAGAGAAGCTGAGGTCTGTGATATATAGGGTTATTTGATGGAGGAGAGAAGCTGTGCTCTGTGATATATATAGGGTTATTTGATAGATGGAGGGAAGCTATTGTATTCTACCCTTTCATGGGAAAACACTGAAGATATGAGACTTTGATACACTGTAAAGTAGTCAGTGTACAGCTTTTGCTCTCAAAATAACTCAACACACAGCCATCATTGTCTAAATTGCTGGCAACAAAAGTGAGTACATCCATAAGTGAAAATAGAGAAACTGTGCCCAAAGTGTCAATATTTTGTGTTACCACCATTATTTTCCAGTACTGCCTTGACACTCTTGGGCATGGAGTTCACTAGAGCTTCACAGGTTGCAGCCACTGAATTCCTCTTCCACTCCACCATGACGACACTGGTGGTTGTTAGACACCTTGCTCTCGTCCACCGTATGATTCTGCCTATGTGAATTTGTTTTGGTTTTGAAGGGGTTGATTTTGCCTGCACTTTCTGTAACTTTTGTGCTTTTTATACTGGTGTTTACAGTAATATTTTTATTTGTATCTTTCTATCTAAAACATTGTTAGGCTATTTCTGGCCTTTTTTTGTCCGCTGCAGTGTAGAAAGTGGCGATTTTTTTTTTTCTCCGATGCAGGACCGCGGTTTTTGTCACGTTTTGCGCAAGAACCGCGGTCGCGGGTCATTTTTTTTTATGTTACCCATACAATTGTATTTTATGGGAAGACGGCAAGGAAACTAAAAGCACCGGTATGTTATACATCATGTTGTATAATACACCGGCGCCGAAAGACGGGCAGAGAAAAGACGAGCTGTGTAGACAGCAGCTCGTCTTTCCTATTGCCGTCTATGGGGCCGCAGGAACGATTGTATCTTCGGCACTTTTAAAAAACTAAAAGCGCCGAAGATTCGATCGTAATGCTGTGCAGTGTAGACACGGCCTTAGTACGTTCTGTGACTTGCTTTACACTTTGTGACGCTATCTGTAGTATACTAGAGGATATAGGAGAGAGCCACAGCGTCCGTGCTGCTGGCACTGTTAAAGGGGTTGTCTCACTGCATCAATTCATCTTACCTCAGTCCTGTTTGTATAAAAGTTAGAGCAACTCCTGACAATGGCCTTGTTCTCTACAGATCTGTCTTTCCTGGATTCCTTCAAGTTTGCATATGTGAACATCTATGGCACACACACATTCTTCTTAAAGCTGCTTATGAAGCCGGAGTGGAAAGGTTTGTCTACATCAGTACTGACGAAGTTTATGGTGGGAGCCTCAATGAGGTAGCTGTTCTCTTTTCTCTCAACAGTAATTTGCTTCATGTTTTTACTGTTTTCCAGAACTCAGGACCTCATGTATGAAAACTGTCTAGGTGTAAGGGCTTGTTCACACGGCGTTTTTGGATCCTTTTTACGGATCCGTTTTTGGCACTTGAAAAACGCATCCGGAAAGCGGATCCGCAAAACACAGCATTGGATACTTTATTTGGATCCGTTTTGAATGCTTTTTTCACTTGCGTTTTACGCATCCGCTTTCCGGATGCGTTTTCAGAAGGACGGGGAGAGTCAGTCAGTCAGTCAGTCTCTCGCTCTCAGCAGCACCTCGTCCCAGCTCACCTCGTCCCAGAGTGTGGAGCGCTTTTGGACAGGTGCCAAAAGCGGACTCCATTATTCCCTATGGGCTTTCACTTGTTTAAACCGCAAGAAGAATGGACATGTCAATTCTTAAAGCGGATCCGAAAAGCGCAGTGCAGGAGAGCCCTCAAAAGCGCATCGCCGATCTCCCGTGAGAACAGCGATGCGCTTTTGCCATTGAACTCAATGTTAATCACACTGACATTGTTAGATCCGTTTTACAGATCCGTAAAACGGATCACAAAAACGTCGTGTGAACAAGCCCTAAGACTTTCTTTGTTGCCCATAGCAACCAATCAGAGTTCCACTTTCATTTTTGCAAAGTACTGTATGAAATGAAAGGGGAGCACTGATTGGTTGTTATGGCCAATACAAAGCCTTTAGACCTAGACAGTTTTCATACATGAAGCCCTTAGTCTTTATACATTGTGGTCTATTTAGAATTACATGATTGTACATGGGAATAAATTCTGATCTAAAGCAAGAGGCCATAAATAATACAAAAATGGTTTCCATCATTGGAGAGCAGCTTGCTTCTACCTCTGTCTCGCAGATAAGGCTGTGCATACCTTGGCACCCATGATTATTTTGTATCAGGATGCTACTAGCTGTCCCCTTATTTGAGAGAGAGAGTATGCTGCTGCTCCTGTAAGAAAATAAAAAAATGTCTGTACTGAATTCTCTTCTATGAATGTGTTTCCTGGTCCAGTCCCCGGAACTCTCTGCAGCGGTCACATGACCATGCCAAGTGTCACCATTCGGAGCCCATATAGGTTTTTTTAAATCTTACAGGCACAGCAGGGTGATTTATTTATTTATTTTGTCCATAGCTTTTATTATACAATAGTCCCTCAAGTTAGGGTATGTTCACATGGCGTCTTGCGTGCGTGTGTACATACGCTTTTCTGATGCGTCTCTGGGTCCATCTAACAATTAGCAGCGAGATTATCACTGCCGGCAATGACAGACACGCAGCGGCGTTCACATGAGAGATCGCCGCTGCATGTTTGCATCGCGCATGTCGGGTCTGTCTTTCGGATGCGATCCAAGAATTGCATGTCATTTATTGGAGTGCATCCGAAAGTCAGACCCCACAGGCGCAATGCAAACATGCAGCGGCGATCTCTCATGTGAACGCCGCTGCGTGTCTGTTATTGCCGGCAGTGATAATCTCACTGCTAATTATTAGATGCGTCTCTGGGTCCGTTCTGATGGATCCAGAGACACATCACAAAAGCGGATGTCCACACGGACGCAAGACGCCGTGTGAACATATCCTTACAGTGACTTTCGGATGCAATGTTTCCAACACGGTCTTCCATGGGACATTGTGTCTTGACATCAGACTCCACATACAATGTCAGAGACACTGCTGATCTGTGGCACATGTGATTGAACAATTATCATGAATAATTGTAAAACATCTATATTTGTGCAGTGCATGCAGTGATTGGTGTTTTAGAACAGGCATCCTCAAACTGCGGCCCTCCAGCTGTTGGGGAAACTACAACTCCCATCATTCCCACTGTTATAGATTATATAAATGCATGATGGGAGTTGTAGTTTCCCAACAGCTGGATGGCCGCAGTTTGAGGATGCCTGTTCTAGAAGCATCTCTCTACAGTTCAGTGTGGTACTACATGTTCTGTACTGCTCTTACATGTATTACTGAGGTGCATGCAGTGATTGGTGTTCTAGAAGCATCTCTCTACAGTGCAGTACTAAATGTTCTGCACTGCTCTTACATGTAATAGTGAGGTGCATGCAGTTATTGGTGATCTAGCAGCGGCTGTCTTCTGTACGGTGCAATACTACATGTTCTACGCTGCTCTTACATATAATAGTGTGGTGCATGCAGTGATTGGTGATCTAGTAGCGCCTCTCTACAGTACAGTGCGGTACTACATGTCCTGTACTGCTCTTACATGTAATAGTGAGGTGCATGCAGTGATTGGGGGTCTATTAGCGCCTCTCTACAGTACAGTGTGGCACTACATGTTCTCTATTGCTCTTTACGTGTGCCAGGACGAGTGGTTCCTTATGCACCAGGTGAGGGCCCCATTTCCTTTTTTTCTAGTATACCGTGTATAAAGTACATGACCCATGGTTGCTCCTGTCCTCAAAATAGAAAGTGATTTCCAGCTCTCCGCAGCTCTTTCTAAGGACTTGACTGATCTTTATTAGTTATTTACCTAATTTTCTTTAATCTTCATTTTACATTATGTTAGGGCTTTGGAACCAGTTACATGATTTCCATAGAGTTAAGGTCTCAACATAAAACAGTCATCCTGGAACCAAGTAATATTGTGTGTTGAGGGAACAGTGTAATAGGAGGTTTAAAAGGAACCTGTCACAGAGATTATGCCCCACTTGCTTCTGTCCGTACTAGGTAGTGACAGACCTGCGGTTTGCAGCGCTGTTTCCCTGTTTCTGTAAGTTGCTGTAGTTTTAGAGCATTTACCCCTCAAATCTTATTGATAAGCAGGTGTTAGCTCCACCCATCAAAGGCTAGCCCCGCCCACTGACAGTTATTCACATGTTTCTACCTATTCAAAGTAATAGGTTTATCAGTTGAAGTGGGCGGGGCTAGCCTCAGGTGGGCGGAGTTTGAAAAAACTGACACTTTTCTGGATGAAAACTGCAGATTTGAGCACTAACTACTCTAAATTGACAGCATCTTACAGAATAAGGGACACAGCGCTGGAAACAGCAGGTCTGAAACTAGCTTGTGCTGTCCTCAGCAAGGGGGGCATAAACTAGGTTACAGGTTGTCTTTAAGTAAAGACACCAGGATACACTTATTAACCTTCACACTCCGTTTTCATTGTTTTGGTGTAGTTTTGACGATAAATGCAGGGATGTTTTAGACCACCAGAGCGGCAGCCAATTTATCTATGTACTAAGGGGAAACTTCCACCAGTATTTTTGTACAAACCAATATACCTGGAAATTGTTTTTTAAAATTTTTGGCAATATTTTTTTTTTTTTTTGGGCATTCCTATGCAATTAAAAATTGCATTTTAAAATATCCTCTGTGAGAGAGAACTTCTGTACGGCAGGGCAGACTGATCTCTTGATCACTTTTCTTTGGCTGCTTATCTGTATAAAGTCTTATTACAAATAGTAGGTAATAACAATGATTGCTCTATTGTTCTCTTGACGGGGATAGATCATGTTACACTAGCCCATTAGCTTGTTAGGTAATGACCAGCATTACATGAGAGGAAAATAGAGTAATCTTTTTCTGCACTGGGGAGGGGGTTTTGTCACGCTTTCAGATGCTGCTGAATGTAATTACACTTCTCAGGCTTAAGTTGGCCTGAAAGAAGGACTGTCAAGCGATCCTCTCACTGCTGGGTAATCAGTCCTCACAGAAGGGAAGTCAGGTAGAGTAATATATTTAGTGGAGCTTTAAAAAAATTCTATTAAAAACCCTCTACCCAATAAAAAAAAAACGTTCTATTCGCATGTTACTTGTCAATATGTGAAAAGAAAAATGTAGATAGTAGTGTCCCTTTTTAAATAGCCAAACAATATTGTAGGAGAATTGTCTAGAGGGAAGGCTTCCTCTGTGAAAATTGGCACTTTCTAGCCCAGCCATCTTGAAACATCACACACTGCAGAGCCTGCACTGAGGCTCCAGCCTTTACACTAATTCAGCCATGTAAATCCCTTAGACTCATTCCTCCTGAAAAAATGAGAGGGGCCAATTGACAGGATCACCTTTTGAGAATATATTGTAATATTAAGTTTGTGGCTCTTTTTCTCCCCCGTTTGTAAAGGAAGGCAACATTCCCTAAAAATGACAAATAGGATTTTTCAAGCCTTGTACATTAGAATGTAATATCTGGGGGCGTGGCCGGAAGCCGAGCGGAATGGACGTCTAAGAGCAGAGCTCCCGCATGAAGAGGCCGAAAATTCGCCGAAAAACCCCTGCTCTTCGCCCTTCCATGAGCAGGAGGAGATCTCACCTGCAGCAGAGATCCCCCGCAGCAACATCGCGGCAGCCGACAGCCCTGGATACCTTCCTCCACGGAGCCCGGCCGTCTCCAGTTCCCGCGCCAGTTCCGGTGCAGGCGCCATCATCACCACGTGGGTCAGCCGGCAGTGACGGGACTTCGGCTTCACGCGGCGCGACAGCAGCGCAGTTGCCTTCAGCGGCCCCATCTACACCGCGCCGGCCGGGCACCAGAGCATTTGCGGCAGCTTGGGGAGTGCCCGCTCCGGGTCCAGACCAGACGGAGGAACGCCTGCAAGTCCCTCAGGTACTGGCTCCCTCTCCCCTCCGGCCATCTTGTGGGGACCTGAGGGCCCAGATAGACTCTCCCTCCTCACTCCTGCAGGGCACTACTTACGCGGCTATGGCTGCCTCAGGCCCTAAGAAATCGCCTAATAAGGCTAAGGAGCAAGCTGTCCCGGGCCCAATGCGGGGTAGCAGCCCACTCCAAGGGACTCCTCATGGGGCTCATATTGAGGGCAGAGACGCTGGAAACTCCTGCTCCTCCCTCCCATCCTGCAGCAGGGATTCTCACAACAGCTCTCCTCCATGGCAAGGCTCCCCTCCTCATGTGCTGGCCCTGATCTCTCCTGCACTCCATCTTGGGCAGAGAGGATGATCCGGCTCCCAGATAGGGATGAACTGAGGGCCCTCTTATCTGATGTTACAGCGGCCTTTAAAGAGGAAGTCTCGTCTCTAAGACAAGATATAAAGATGATGGCATCTAGGGTTGAGCAGCTGGAGGATGACCATGATGATACACGCAAATATATGGCCCAGGTTCACCCAGCCCTATCAGCACAAATATCCACTATGCAAGATATGGCACGCCACCTTGAGGGTTTGGGTAACCGGGGACGCCGGAACAACGTGCGAATTAGGGGTCTCCCGGAGCCTCAGGGGGAAGAAAATATTTGGCAACG